>JADNSB010000025.1:0-202882 GCA_019695575.1 Angomonas ambiguus | reverse complement strand
GTACATGGGGTGAGACACAACCTACGCTAATGTCTTCGTTACAAGAAGCTGTTTTACAACCCATACACGGGGCTTCGCGCAGGTCTCTTCGATACAAACATCCTCCTCATCCAGTTTGTAATTATCGATACAAGCGTCACATTGTTGAGTGGAAGGGTTCAGAGCAAAGGGAAAAGAGCACGACTTGCAAGTGTCCGTGTTACCGGAGGGGCTGTCACATTCAGTACAGGGGGGCCTTGGCGCAGTTCTTTTAGATACAGTTTGTACCACTCACCATATACCCGTCCTCGCATAGTGCACACTTACTCGCTTCATCGCAATGGCGGCAATAGTCTAAGACGCAAGAGACACATTTTTTGGTGGTAGAGGATAAAGCTTGGATTATTGGACACAGAGAGATGCGTAAAGGATCCCAGGTCGTACTACAATGAGGGGCAAAACGATCCGCGTTACAGACACACAATGCCTCCCTTGTTTTGGTGACGGGGATAAGTCCTAAACCCACGCTGGAGTAACCGTCATTGACGCAGTGAGACGCAGAGAAACTGCCCACGTTGGAACTCTCCATGACCTCTTTCGCGTTGGGCCTTCCTGGAGCGACAAAAAGTGTCTTTCGACCCACATCGATCACTCGCGTGAAGGGAAGCTTCAGGCTCTGGTAGTCTGCCAGTGTGTTGTAGGTCCTTCCATCCAGAGTCACTGGTCCCGCGTACACTTGGGCACCATCGGGAACAGTCGAGAAGAGCGGAGCCGATGTGGTCGCAGGATAGAGAGACTGGGCAGTGATGTTGTGGAGGGTCACACGGGACGTGGAGGAAATACACCGTCGCTGTTTGGGGTGTAGCCGAAAAGGGGTCCATTGTTGTCACGTTGGAGAGGATAAGGTTAGCGTTATCCAGTAGTTGTAAGTACTCCTCACCAAAATCAGTTTTAACTTGTTGGAAAAACGGAGTGGCGCTATTGTGAATACAGTTCTGAAGTCTCACCAGTCCATTCTCGATGACATTTGTAGTTTCATCGCGATAGAAGCTTGAATTGCAGTCATTACATACAGAATCCGTCACCGAGATGGTGTCAAAGTGCTGCAGACCACTCGTTTCGTCTTGTAACGCTAGGATTACAACACTACGCACGAAAAGGCTTCTGGCGTTGTTGGCGGCCATACGACTTAAATAAACCCCAGTCCTGTTCCGATCCACCGTGGGGTCAACCAATCGGCAGTTGAATACACCAAACCAAAATGCATTGCCCCTTTTTTGGGCCGAAAAGGTTCCTGTGAAATCGACTACATAGAGGGCAGAGTTAGTGGACAACTCCGCTGAAAACATAAAATAAAAGTTTCTCATGTTGTCGTTAGGAACACCAGATACAGTACCCCTCGTTAAGTTGATCATCGAATGAGGTGCAACTTGGTAGTAGAAGGACATACTCGAGTCATCTGAAACATAATCAGTGATGCTCAGGGTAATTGGTGGATAGGAGCTACTATACAACGTACTGAAATGAAACACTAAAACAGCAGCATCACAGTGCATATTGTTGAACTCGACGGTTACGCGTTCAGATCCGCTTAGCCCCATTGAAATTAAATAATCGCCCCAAAAAGTGGGTGCATCAAAAACTGCGTTCCCCGAAACACCTTGTTCGATAAAAGCGAGACCCGAATGTATCGACAAACACATCAGCAGCAGCGAAATGAGAAACGTCTTCCACAAAGATTTCATCCCTTGAAGAGGGATCATTTTCCTTTTCTGTCACTTACTGAAGGGTTTAAATGGTTTTTATGAAAGATTAATATGCTTGAATAACTCTTGAGAAAAAAAAAAAGCGTCGTTTTGGAATACAAGAAGTCTGAACGATTAAAAAAAATGTGTAGGAGTAAAAGAGAGAGGGGTTTTGAAGCATGAATAAGAGAGAGGAAAAAAACGTATTCAGGTTTAACTTTTGTGTTGGTACATTGCGATGGAACAAATTATGAACGAGCTGTAAAACTATTTACTACTATTAACCATTTTTCACGTTCACCCTTTCAATGTGTGGGGATTTAAGTTTTCCTTGGATCTCAGCGAGTGCCCAAGGGTCCCTATCGAATCGTGGACGGGAGCAGGCTGGTGGTTTTTTTAAAAAAATTTAAAAAAATTGCACTGTCAGTGCTAGAAAAAATGAGAGAATGATTATGTTGTCAACACAAAAACTATACGAATCACTAGAAACTGGTATCCGTTGCAAACACTCAAACCCTCATCCGTAAAAAAAAATACCCTCCTTTCATAGAGTTTGTGAGCTCACGATATAGCTGTTTATGAAAAAAAAAAAAAACTTCGTTGCAATGATTAAGGAAAAAAGAAAACATTCTCAAGCGACCGCCTCAATACTTTTTCCTCGATACACCAGCGCGCCCCAAGCCATAAATGGAAAAATTCAACTAAGCGGGGTTCGGATATGAATAACGGTCTTCTCCGAAGAATTCCTTCGTCCACCTCTCCGTACCTGTCCACGTAAAAAGACGGAACGTAACAAAACCGGTTTAGTTCGGGGTTAACACCAATGACAAGGGAATAAGCCACGTGCAAAAATAAACCAAACATATTTTTACTTGCAATGTTGTTTGGACCTTTATCCTTTGAATTCTTTCCCATGCACTTTTTACTGTGTTCTATCAACTCTAATCCCTGTGCATCGATACACACTAAACCATAGCAGTAGCAGCATAATGCTTTTTGACTTACTAATAAGGTACATTCTACACAAGGAGTATCCGGTGAGTAATAGGTGTTCAGCAGTTCCAGATACTCCCCTGGGAAACAAAGAATATTTTCCGCAAGCAGTGTGCACCATTTGGGGGGAGACTCATAAAAATGTTTCTCTGTGTCAAGTGATTTATACGTGAACGCTAACTCAGGGAAGACCTCCTGATCGGCCACCTGATGATCCAGTACATCTCTGATGTCATCAGACTCTAACAAATAGGCTACTAATTTTCTAACCGACACCACTGTATCAGCCTCGGATAAAAGAACTTCAGGTCTAATGTGGAGAAACTCAAAAGACTGCCTTGTATCTGATAAACTTAATATACTTTCTGTTGAGAAATCGGAGACTAACATCTTGAGAAGTGAAAGAAATCCAAGGTTGGTCCACAGTGACAGAAGGAAAAGACGTGTTCTTCCGTCTTTTATCTCGGAAGGCGATGAATCAAGCACCCGTTCCCAAATGTTAGTATTAGTCGAATGATCTATGCCTGCACACGAGCTACGAACTTGGGAAAGCATTCTTGCTGTGTAGCTTTTGTAAACTAAAGAAGCATCCCCCGGAAGACGCAGACATTCTGTGATGAGCTCCTCAAAGTTACCAGGGGAGTAGACACAATTTTCACTAGTTGGGCAAGAGGTAAGAAGGGAGGCGAAAACAAGGAGATCTGTCATCGTAATGTTATGTCCTGCCTTCACGTTTTCAAGCAGTAAAATTAGCCCGTCATGAATACACCGAATGTAATCAGGAGGTGGAATAACTAGAGGGCTAACGGTGTCAGCTAAGATGGCGGTAGTAAATTGTTGAGTGCTATTCCGAATAGCATTAAAAATGGTGCTCCCATCATTGTACTCATCAATGCATGGTAGGAGAGAAACAGTATTTAACGAAGCCAGGCACAATGGACACCGAAAATAGTTTGCGGATTTGGTCAATCGCCCAACACAGCTATAATGGCCTACATGACCGCAGGAGGAAACGTGAAGAGTCGTCCTTGACCCATCCCGAAAGCCTAACTGAGTCAAAACTGGCGTCTCAACACGAGACATAAAAAGAGCGAGTGGCTCCTCCGTCTCCAGACGGCAGATACAGCAGTTGGGTTCACTCGCAACAGACACTATTTGCGTAAAAAGCAGTGCACTCGACGGGAGTGTGTCGACCACTCCTACTCCTAGCTTCACATTTTCACCGGGGGCTAGGTCTTCTGAATCGCACCCAGGGTCCACAAACGCCTTTTTGCTTTTTAGCTTCTGCATTATAGCGTCGCGTTTCGCCCGTATCCTCCTCAGGCGCATCTCCTCTTCGGTTGGTTCAGAATCTTTTTCAGGATTCACACTAGTATCCACTTCAAACTGTGCCAGGGATGTTTGAATTAAAATATACTCGATCATGGTAACGAAACTAAACTTATCCTTAGAAGGGTTTTCTTTGAAATGGTGGCGTAGCTCGTGAAGCACTATGGCAGGGGAAAAATGGTCTACGGAACGAGAAAGTAGTTCCCTCACTGAAGCGGACCCACAAAAACCGGATAAAAGTGTAAAGGCAGCGATCGAGTCATTGGTGTAAGACGACTTATGGACCTCATTCTTTTCGAGGAATTCCTCCACATAGTCCCAATCAATCTCCGACTTCTCAGCGCCTTCCTCTTGCCGTTTGCCTTGCTCCCGACGGTCAGAGATGGCCATGGAATGGCAAACACTAAGGTACAAAATAGTGACCGCATGGAGAAGCGTCTCCGTTGTGACAACCTCTTCTGCATCAGCAGATTCAGGGCGTTGCACTTGTTCATTGTACCGAGACAGTATTAGTAGAGCAGGAATTGCTGCCGCGTCAGTGTGAAGTAGCAACGGTAAAGCTTGACTAAATACCGGGGAAACATTGTAGTAGTCCAACTTAGAAGGTGGAAGGGAATAAACTTCCGGTGTAACCGGAGGGCTTGAACGCCTTCGCATGAGTCTGTACCTGTCGTGTAGTATTTCTAAATATCTATCGTCAATGATAAAACTGTATAAATTCACATATTTGTGCCAAACTGCGTCATCCTTTACTGTGTAGAACTTTACATCCCTAACCTGAATTGGTGTTGCCACCTCACCCAAAATCTCCATAATAATAGGAGCCCATCGAATGTTCAAAAAATTATCCGCTACTTCGGATAAGCAAAGCACATTCATACGGCCTAAAACAACTCGCAGGATGTCTGCAAATGAAAGATCAGACAAGGCAACCGTTGCAGTAACTTCTCCGAAAAAAAAGTCCTTCGTGTATTCGCTCACGGACCTTAGATTGGTTGTGTCCAAGACAATAGTCAGTAGGAGCCGCAAGTAAGAGCCCAAAGCGGTGTTCATCCGCTTCCATTGGTAGCAAAAACGTTGAAAAATACGAAGGGTAATATCACTCGGCCGCCATCTAAGGCTCAGTAACTGTATGACGAATATGTAACTAAGCGGAAACAGATTCACACATTTTTCTGAGAACAATTTTGTCTGGTAGTCAATATTGAATTCATTTTGGCACCATAACCCCTCTTCACGTTGTGTACAAAGGACAAAAGGCATCACACAAGAGTCAAGAAGGTGTTGCTCGTAGGCGCTGTGGTCAAAATGTTTAAACAATTCGCTAACAAGGTGCTTCACAGACGGACAGCCCTTGTCTTCTTTTTCTAAAGGTAGCCAGAGACGAACAAATCGAGCAAACATCGCGAGAACGCCGTTAAACAAACTAATGGAATGATGGTGCGGCGGCAAGGCATTGTAGGCCCTGACATCTGGTACGACCTTAGGGTCTCGAGAAAGCAGTACATGATCATCAGAATGACAGCAAAAATCTATCGACTGGATACGCAGGTAGTTTATTAATGAACGCATCACCAACTCGCCAAATACAAGGAAATATTCTAATTGGAGATCACTTTTTGTGGCAGCGTTGTGGCGGAGGCTTTCTTCGGAAGGCAACAATACGGGAGTTGGCACATGAGTACTGCTAATCAATTCACTGAACCCGTGTCGGAAATCCACGTCGCCGTTTTCGTACCCGTCAAATTCAGCTGTACTTGACAGAACACGTATAAGTTTCAGTGTATCTAATAAGCGTGGATTGGCGTCAAATGATTTGGCGATATCCGCATAAGTGGTATTAGGGCGAAGAGCACTCGCAACAGAGTAGAACTGCTTCATTATCTCCTGCATCAAATCAGTCGCCGCCATCTGAAGAAAAGAAGTGCTACTCTGTACAGCAAAGAAGTCAACTTCTTGAGGGTCAAGACAATACTTATCGTTAGCGGATAATATCTCAAAATACATCAAAAAAGCTCGAATAAAACAGCCGGAAATGGTAAATCCCAGCGAGCCCTCCGGTCCACCTTCAAAAACATTACCCAAAAACCCCAAGCTGTGAAGTTGGACTGTTTCACTCTGCTTTATTCGAAAAATATAATCCACCGCCGAAAAGGGGGGTAGATCCGTAGACCTTTTTTTATACAACTCGCTAAGGGAGTTCCTAGCGGTACGATGAATTAACGTTTCATGTTGCCACTCAGGGTGGTCTGGGAAGACCATGAGGGGATTAGAAAAAGAGCACAGTCTGTCCAACGTATACCGGTTGAGAGTAATCACAGCAATGTCATACAACGCTAATGACGCATATTTAGAGTACATCTGAAGACATAGCACTCTGAATTCCTTTGCGTAGGAAAAACGAAGCACAAAATCAAAAATAGATTTACCATAGACTTCTTTTCTAAATACTAACAGCAATGCCAGTGATTCAACGCATGCTTTTATTTTTCGTTCTCGATAAAACGTCACCAACGGGCATTCGCTTTCGTCCAGCCCCTCGGGTACTATGGGAAGAGAAAACGCTTCGGCAATCACATTACAACAATTGTTTTGACTTTAATCGGTACAACAGACGATAAAGAAGATCGTAGCGCTTTTTCCATACTTTAAACTTCCCATCATTCTCACCTCCAGACATATCATAGGCGATACTGAGAGCTTCTGCGGAAAAGGCGCGAACGACGAAGAAAAAGACTACCTGCTCCAAAGTCTCAGCTTCAGCTGAGATAGTTCCAGAATTTTCCCGTGCTGACATCCTTGACGTACGATGTACAGTGCAGAAAGACTCTTCAGTCCAGGATGAATCGTCACCACAGTCACAGTAACCGTCAGTGCTAGTGCAAAACCCCAAACGGTAGTCGTGATAACGACAAGGGGAGTTAACAAAGCAATCGATACAGAAGACGCTTCCCGAGGATAGGCCGCATTTACTGCAACGAAAATACACAGCATGCGTTGTAATTAGTTTTCCACAGCTAGAAAACAGATTCTCACCGTCGGAATCAGTTCTTTCCTTTTCAAGAGTGTCTGCTTCTCCCGTCAAATCAACTCCGCTGAGGAAAAAGAGAAACCGGATGAACTGGGGTACAACTCTAACTGGGGATACCAAACCAAAATCCACCTTCAGGTACTGCTTGTATCCAGAGTCAAGTAACTGCTTTAGCCCTACGAGATCATCTCGAAACGTCTCAACCGACGTGGCATCAAACCAGTCTTCCATGAAACTTCAAAGAAGAAATAAAAAAATAAAAAAACTCTGTATAGTGAGAAACTTGAAAAGAAAAAAGGGGGCGGGAGATTACGAAATATGCAATCCCAATAATACTTTTTGCAACCAAAACCCACATGTCTCAACTGGTGTGGCTTTCCTTAATATTCAATGTGATACTGTCCTTTGAGAACTGAAAGTGAGATGAGGTGGAGTAGAACTAGTCTTCTCACGAAACCGCTTTTCCTTCAGTCCAAAGAGAACCACCACAAAGGCAAAAGCAACCACGCAACAAAAGTGAAAAAAAAAAAAAGACACACCGCAGTACCCCCCTCCTCACGGACTTTTGACGCACAAAACTGTCGCCTTTTTTTAGGATGACTACGCAACGTTACTTAGGGTAGCTAGAAAACTAAATTCTTTAAAAAGACCATACAAGGGGGGGGGGGGCAAATGAATAGTCACCACTTTGTTACCTTCAGTAGCCCGTAGTTCTTTACCATGATGTTAGGCTCTTTTGTATAATGCTCTATAAGAGAAGCGGACATCTCGTCTCGAACTTCGCCACAAAGACAAGAATTGTCTCTAATTCTTTCCTAAGCCAAAACTTTGGTATATTAAACAAACATTCGTGTTAAGGGAAAGACAGAGACAAGTTTTTCACTCCTGACGGAAACAAAGCAGTAAGACACACTCTCCTTGGTTCACATCTGTGTCTCCAACGGGTACAGAACACCTGAAATTGCCCTTTTCAATTAGAGTGGCATGATGACTTTCCTCCTCCTGAAAACATTAAGAGAGATGAATTCACACCCCACTCGCCTCCACCATTGTCACTATTACTCCCATCAGTCTTGGTTATCAAAAAAAAAAAAAGTGAAAAGGGGAGAAAGGAGAGAACACTACATACTGAATGTTTCACAAATTAGAATCCCAACTCTTAATTCAAAAGTTGCCCCAGGTTTTACACGAGCTAAAAAGGGTTAAGACGACATTTTAAAATGAAATTCGTTTTGCGCTGGCAATTAGATACGTAAGAAAAAAAAAAGTGCTAGAAACGATCTATCGAAAACGGTGTAGCACTCTCCACAGTTTTCTCACCGACCATCAATTCTGATAAAAGGCGGGCAGAAACAGCTCCTAGCGTTAAACCGCTGTGAGCATGTCCAAAGTTAAACCAGAGGCCGTCGTGCCGAGACGAGCCGATGATGGGCTTCATGTCAGAAGTACAAGGTCGATGACCAAACCAGACCCCCCCAACCTGTTTTTCGACGGGGAGTATGGAACGAAGAACAGCTTCTGCGTGTCGTATTTGTTTTTCATTGGGCGGGCTATCGGGTGTGGTAAACTCGCCACCCGTTGTTATACGAATCCCCTGT
Source organism: Angomonas ambiguus (assembly GCA_019695575.1). Classification (NCBI taxonomy): domain Eukaryota; phylum Euglenozoa; class Kinetoplastea; order Trypanosomatida; family Trypanosomatidae; genus Angomonas; species Angomonas ambiguus. The sequence continues at coordinate 194,207 of JADNSB010000025.1, read as the reverse complement.
TCCATAGGGCCCATAAAAAAGCCGTTGTCAAAGTCCTCCACGGGGTGGTTCAGCACGGCCCCGTCCTGAAGTTTGAAATGTGCAGAATACCCCCGAAGAGGGTAAATTGGTAACTTATAACCAAGGGGCCTTATAATATCGTCAGACCACGGACCGCAGCAGATCACCACATCTGAAAACAGGAATTCACCACGTTTCGTTGAAATAGTCCATTCCTTAGACTTCAGTGATGGCACCGCAAGGTTGTCGACACGGCAATTTATGAGTTTCCCCCCTGAAGATACAACTAACTCCATGTATTTATTTACCAGAGAGCCGGGATCACGCACCAGTAGAGTATCTTTAAAGTGAATGCCCCCAGAAAACTCTTTGGATAAGTCTGGTTCCATTTTCTGGAGAGCACTTTTCGAAACCCCTTCAACAACCATATTAAGCTCACGTTTGGCGACAAGATCCGCCTCGATTTCCGTTAAAGTTTTGTTTCTGTACACCTCAACAAACCCTGTGGATTTTATTAAATCCAAGGCGCCAGCCTTCTCAGCGATACGCATCTGCTCGCTTGTGCTGTGTTTGACAAGGGTATTGAGATCTTTGGCGATTTGGGGATACCTATCGGGCCACGAACAACGCCAGTAGTGATAAATTGGATAAAAGTAGTGTAGGGCAGCTTTGGGATTATATCGGATATCATTTCTGACATTTAACAACATAGTAAGCTGATTGTGCAACCCTTTGGGAAAGGAATAGGGTAATCCACACTCCGCTTGGATCAGGCCAGCATTTCCCCAAGATGTTGCAGTTCCCGGAGCACGCTCATCAAACACAGTGACATTTAGCCCCTTTTGCTGAAGGTGAAAAGCTGTACACGCCCCTGCAATTCCTGCACCGATAACAGCCACACTTCGAACCGGTTTAGACATGAAGAGGGATCTATAGAAGAGGGAGATAAAAAAAAAAAATTAAATTGATATTCACGCTTGATAAATGTATTTTATGAGAAAGCGTCAAGACGTATGCGAAGAACGTATAATAATAATAAATAAAAAAAACTAGACGAATAACGGCACTCAGTCCTTCGAAAAACTAATCAAAATATTTAACGCTTTATAAGGAGATCACCCTTTCGAGTTTTCATCACTGTTAGTATTACTAGAAATATTACTACATACTATTGGTATTAGTAAGATTGTATTATAATCTGTTAACTGCATGTACGCAATGTCAAGGTAAACCCCAAAAAAAAAAATAGGAGAAATAATCAAGGACACTATTCAAAACTTTGGAGTTCAAAGCGTACAAACCACCACTGTGAAGTTGGGAAATGTAACTACGTTATTTTAAAAAGAATTTTTCTCCGTGGTAAGATCCGTAAGATAGGAAATATACGCGGCAGCGTACGTCACAAATTCTGCCATAAACGCCTCTTTGGCCTCAATGATTTGATTGTCCATCTTTTCCAAGAGTGACCTTGGGACAAAAAAGGGAATGGCCTTCCGGTTGAGCGGTTTGGAGCTACCCTTAGACACATTTCTTCCTTCAGTGTCAGGTAAAACGGGGAGGGGTGGTCCACGTCTCCACTCCTTTGCTTCGGGGTTAAGTTCCAAACCTTTTCGGACCCACTCCTTTGCTTCGGGATTCAGTTCAGAACTTCTTCCTGCCCACGCTTTTGCGTTGGGGTTAAGGCTTGAGCTTAACTTACTATAGGGTGAGACTTCACAATCAGGTGAATTAAATTCAAAATCGCACGCACCTAGTTCATCGGTGCTAAGAGTGTCCACAAACTCGTAGTTTTCCCCATTGTCGTTGAAAGCGGATGAAAAGTACAACGATTCATCTACTTCAGAGGGCTGAAGTGATACCCATCGCATCCATTCTTCCTCGGTTGAATAATAGTTGTTTTCGTCACCCTGTACTTCTTCACTGATAAAATCTTCTCCACAAAAATCGTCCTGAACGCAGCCTTCTGTGAAGGCACCTTCATTTATACCACTTTTTTGAATCAGGTCCTGGCGAAGAACAAGGTTTTCTAGATAAGTAATGTATAAGTCACGAAGTTTTATGGAGGGTATGAATGATGGCGCGTCGACTCTCAATCCTTTGGAGTTGGTAATCTGAGCGAGTGCCCTCAGTTGATCCTGCTCTTTCTGAGGCAAGTACGGGGTAGCGTTAATGTTAAACTGTGGAGAAAATGGAGTGGCTCTGTAGTTTAATTCAACACGTAAGTGATTGTCGTCACCGATTCTGAAGCAGAAGGTAGGGCCCGCAAAAGAAGAATTTCGGGACACTTCGCCCGAGTTGAAGGGTGACCCGTCCAAGTTGAAGGTCAGCTCGGTTTCGGTATCACTTTCCTGGTCGGACATGCGAAAGCTGCGCAGGTTTCTGGGTATGTCCTTTTGAAAACTTGCTTAAAGAGGGAAGACGGGGGGGTAATGGGGTTGGGGGGGAAGGTAAGGCGGGGCCGGGACCACCCCGCGGGGTCCCACCCGCGGCAACCCTGAGAGGTGACGCGAGGGCCAAAACCCGAAACCCCACTATACCCCCACACCCCACCCCCTCCTCTCCCCAAATAAAGACAGAAATAGACACGTATTTTTCATCACATAAACTAACTTAGCCAACTAACCCATATAATAAATAAAGGTAAATAAAATGGAGGACCGCTTAAAAGAGATCGAGGGCACATTAGCCCGAACGGCGCAGCGGAAAGATACAATTTTGTACCGGTATGAAAAGGAAAAGCAAATGTCGGAACGTCTCTCTGAATTAAATATAAAGAAATTGCCCTCTAATCCAGAAGACACTGACAGTACCGATGTTGTTAAATATGTCCTATTCACTCTAAAACGCGATTTTGGCGACAAACGAAGCAAACTGCGTGACCCTGCGCAAATTAGTGTGGATAAAGACGGCGAGGAAGTAGTACGGCTTCGTAATAACGAGCTTAACACACTTTTAATAAGAATTAAAAAATGGGAAAATCGACTCAAGTATTTACAAGGGGGAGTAGTAGAACCAGTAGCACGAGGAGTAAAACAATTTTTTGGATGCGCTAAAGATCTTCCGGAGGCTACGAAAGCCACAAAGCGGGAAAGAGATAAACAAGGGAAGGAGCAGTCAACCAGCTCAGAGGTGTCCGACACCAGTGAAGAAGACCTGGAGCAGCAGAACCTCCAGTATAAAATCGCTCCCTATATAGAGAGTGTCAGCAGACTAAAGGAAGTAGAAACGGAAAGTGAGATCAGAAAAAGTGAAAGTGAATTCGAGCAAAGTAAAACACATAAAGATTCAGATGCCAGGAAAAAGAGTGGGTTTCGCCTTTCCTATGTGAAACAAGGGGAAATAGATGTTCCAGATGAAACATTTTTTAAAACCCGCCTGATAGAGCTACGTAAGAAAGCACTTAAGGAAAAAATGGAAATGGCGAAACTTGAAGTCAAAAAGTAACTGGAAAATTTTGGGTTCTTCGAAAAATTGACCGTATTTTTTGTGGTGGAGGTGGTGACACATTTTTCCTAATAATCTGAACTTCAGTTGGTAAATATTTATATGTAGTGTTTGCGTTCCTATCAATGTTACAGTAGGTCCCTGGCGACCATACTTTTGTAACCTCTTCATGTCAACTTTATTACTAATATTATGTTTATTTATTTATTTTTATGTTTTTATTGCCATTTATTCCTGTTAAATATTTCTTGCTCTTTTACATTTTATTACTTTCGAATACTTCATAGTGCACACACACAAAAGGAAAAAATTTAATCGGCTTTTAAGCCGGACAAATTGCCTTTTTTTTTTTTCATAAACAAAACACATTGAGGTTAAATAAATAACAACCCAACAAAGGAAAAGTCTGGGAAGCAGAGAAATAAATTTAAAAGGTTACCAGAAAAAAAAAAACTACATTGTTCTATTTAAATTATTTATTTATTTATCCAACAGAAAAAAAAAAATGAAACGTCTCAGAGAACATTCAACTAGCGTAACGCACAAATGGATGAAGAAGGAAGAAACGCCTAAAAAAGGTAACAAGGTCAAAAGTGATGTGGTAAGACTGGAAGTTGGGGAAGGGAGTTTTGCTTCGCCCATTACACTTCCTTTGAGTGAAACTTCCAACAAAAGTGACTGTTATCACTGTATTGAGACCTTGTGTCACTGCAAGCAAATGCACAGAATGCTTGAAAGAATGTATGAGAAAATTAGTGTTAAACGAATAACTGAAACCTCTGGTGCAAGGGCGCTCTGTGCTAAATCCTTGCTTCCCGAATTTGTGAGCAGAATGATTCGTCTTATGAATATAAATGAAGATGTCACCTTTTACGATTTTGGCTGCGGTAATGGGTCTATTTTATTTCAAGTAGCGTATCAGACTGGTGCAAAGTGTGTTGGTATTGAAATAAGTGAACATAACGCTAATGTAGCTCGCGAAGCACTCTCTGAATTTAAAAAAATAACTCTTAAAGAAGGCGTGAAATGTCCCGAAATTCAAATAATTACGGCAGACTTGACAAAAATAATAGGCGCTGACGATTTCTTTGAGGCCAAAGGTAGACGAATAGCCATTCTACTCTCTAACCTCCTTTTTCCGAAGCCTCTAACACACTATATTTCGGAAAGAATGCGTGCCTCTCCTCCCGGGACCTCCATCCTTTGTTTTGATGACCTCTACCCCCATTCGCGTTCTGTCGCAAAGGCCAGAGATCCTGAGGCTTTCGAACTCTTCGATATGAAAGACTACAAGTGGCAAGAAATGAGCGTGGAATGGTGTTCTATGGAGGGTTCATTTTACATTCATACGAAAAAAAAATAAGTGTTCAAACTATTGTACCATCTTAATTGTACTTTAAATTTAGTCTCTTTTTATTTTTTTATTTATTTCTGTTGTGGTGGTAATTTTCTGGTACTTTTATTCTATGAAATTCTGGTTTAGAAAGAATACAGTAATTTAAATGAAATGCTCCTGCTTTCTCAAGTATCTATTTTACTTAAAGAATTTCCGAAAAGGATAATGTTTCCAAGTAACCGCAAAGAGTGGGTAGAAAAGCTACTGTCCTTTGACACAACCAGCAGAAACAGTAATTTGAAAATTATTGAATTTCTGAAAAGCTATTTGGACTCCTTTGGCATTAAAACTGCTCTAACTTACAATCAGGGCAAAACCAAAGCTAATTTGTTTGCAACAATCGCTAAGGAAGGTGTGAGCAACGGTGGTATTATTTTATCCGGGCATTTGGATACGGTTCCAGTGGACGGGCAAAAATGGGACACCAATCCCTTTCAGGCGGTTGAAAAAGATGGTAAAATCTATGGAAGGGGTTCTTGTGACATGAAAGGTTTTGTAGCGGTCTGTATGAATCTGGTACCCACTTTCTTAAAATTGGCGGTGCACAAACCGGTCTTTCTTGCTTGGACCTACGATGAGGAGGTAGGGTGTTTGGGAGGAAGAGTACTCACTGACTACATCCGCTCAGCTAACATTGTTGCAGACGGATGTATAATTGGTGAACCAACGTCAAATAAAATTATTGTTGCCCATAAGGGAATACATGTATGGCGTGTGACTGTCAAAGGCAAAGCGTGTCACTCCTCTATGGCACTCACGCCTCAAGGCTGTAACTCGATCGATTACAGTGCGAGACTCATAGTTCGAATCCGAGAAATTGCTGAAAGCCTAATGGTTGGTGAACGGGACGCTTTATTTGATATACCTTTTACAACCTTGTCCACTAATCTTGTCAAGGGGGGTACCGCGCTCAATATTGTTCCGCAGGAGTGTCAGTTTACTTACGAATTCAGAAACCTTCCTTCCCAGACGAAAAATTCAATCCAAGAGAAAGTACAAAGCTACGTTGATAATACACTGCTACCACTTATGCGTAAAGAATATGCGGGTGCTGAAATAGTAATCGAAAATACTGCTAGTGTTCCGGGACTACAAGAGGCAAAAAGCGATGATCCCTTCCTGACAATGATACGTCAGCTGGACAGCTCTTATTCTACGAAGAAAATTGGTTTTGCAACTGAAGGAGGACAGTATGCTGAAATCGGTATATCAACCGTTGTATGTGGGCCAGGCGATATCGCAGTTGCACATCAGCCAAATGAATATGTCCCTTGTGGTGACCTTGAAATTTGTGAAGGCTTCATTTTAAAAGTTGTCAAACGTAATCAAGGGCTACCTTCTAAACCTTCTAACCTTTAATTCGATATTTCTATTATATTAACTTTACCATAATTATTTTTTAATCGCGTTCCGTGTCTTTTATCATATCTGTTTTTGCAAAAAAAAAAAGAGGGTGCACGTGTGTATTGAGACTAAAAAAAAAAAAAAAAGCAACTAGTAACAATAAACTGTTAGAGACGCTTTATCGCAGCTGTGCCTCACCGTCCATATTTGCGGTAACGTAAGTATGGTTGGTTTGAACTAAAAAAAAAAAAACTTTACTTTTTCTAAAACTACCTTTAATATACCTGTTTGAAACAGTGCTTTTCAGTGTATATTAACAAATATTTTCATCTTCCCGTTCACTATCAATAGTATTCTAGTAACCCCCCGTAAAAAAAAAAAATAGATTCATAGATGAGAACCGTGACAGAGATTGTCTCGGAATTGGCCAATTTACCCATAGAAGAAGAATGGAATGAAAAACTAGAGCTACTTAATAAGGTGCTGTTCGACGATACACCGCGAGAAAAGTGGGCGGCGAATCTTCATCAAGTCGTGCGACAAAGCCGTATTGCCGAAAATAAAACATCCAGCATGTTGTTAGAAACTATAGGTGTGATGGGCTTATTGATTATAAAATTAATGTCATCTGAGAGCATTAAACCAAAGGAAGTGAGAAAACTGGAGGACGAACTTCTTCCACGGTTATTTTTAAAAACTGTGACAACGCCGAAAACGCTTAGAAACCATCTCTTTAAAACTCCCTTTAGTATTTTAGGGGAAGAATGGAATTCTAAAGATGAGGCTGTGAAGCAAATATTTGCTTCGTGGAAGGCGTCCTACGGTTGGGATTTCCTGCCTGTTGGCTTTGGTAAACCAGCAGTTTCTCCTCATGACCAACGCGAGGAACCCAGTGATAACAAAACACCGACACAGCCTACCAGAAAACGTCCACTGAGAGAACAAGCTCAAAAAAACGTAAAAAACTCGATTCCTTCGTATATGCTGGTGAAGCGTCAGCCACTTCAGAGTACTAGAGAAGGTGGTGGCATTCCATCAGGCGATGAGAACGCTGAGAAATGGAAGGAAAACAAAGTAACAGACAACATAGTGGGACAGTCCGCCAATGTGGAAACAATACTGGCTTTTAGATCGCCAGTAAAGCGGCGAAGAGTCTCTGATACCCAGTTTCTCGCTCCCCCACCCCCCAGTCTATCTTTTATCAAGCGCTGAAGGATGATTTGGGTAAATAAAGATCACTATGGTTGTTTGATTGTTTTGTTTGCTTGTTTGGTTTGCTGTTCTTTTTTTTTTTTTTTACTATAGTAGTTACTGTGCAACCTGAACCTGTATAAGCTATCTCCTGTCTTCATTTACTTTTTTTTTTCTGGTTTACTTTATTTTCATTCTTGTTATTTAAAAGGGTGTTAGCGGGAAATTTACACCTTCTCAAAATGGACATGCGTGGACTTGCTCATTTCATCGGCGATATACGCCGAGCCACAGGTAATCGAAAAGAAGAAGAAGATAGAGTAAATGAGGAATTGGCCAAAATACGTGCAAAGTTTATTAACTCGGCGAATATGAGTTCGTACGACAGAAAAAAATACGTCTGCAAGCTTATGTTCATATCCATTCTGGGGTATCCAATCACCTTCGGACATATGGAGGGGCTCAGACTAATGGCAGGAAACACCCCTTCTGAAAAATTGGTAGGCTACTTGTCCATGACAGTGTTGCTAAATGAAAATAGTGAACTACTGACATTAACAACACACACGGTATTCAGAGATCTTGTATCCCAGTACGATCTAAATCGGGCGCTCGCCCTCACTGCGGTAGCTCACACGGAGAGAAAGGATTTCGCTGAGGTAATGCACAGTGCGGTGCAAGCCATATTCCTGAATGAGACTATTGATATCCACGTTCGTAAAAAGGCCCTTCTCACACTACTCAGAGTCTATCGAAAATTTGAAGACCTTGTGGATTTAGATCTGATTATCCCCCAGGCTATCGAACTTGTGAAGAGTCCTTATGCTGGTGTGAGTATGTGCGCGATAACTTTTCTCAACGGATGTATCAACAAGTCGAATGAAAAAAAATTTCACGAAGTTCCAAAGATATTGATTGACGTTCTCTCAGGTATTATCGTTGAAAAGCAAACGGAGCCAGGTTACGTCTATTACGGTGTTCCAGCTCCTTGGCTTCAGTCCAAGATACTACGCTTTCTTCAGTACTTTCCCTATCCAAAAGACTCTGAACTCCGCGATCGAATCACGCTGATTCTCCGAAAAATTATAAAAGCGACTGATAAGGTTTTGAAGGATGCACAGGCTCAACAAAAGCAAAGAGGTACACAGAATCGTGTAAGTGCAATGAATGCTATTCTCTTTGAGGTAGTCTCTCTCTCCATCCAATGGAAAGTTGGTGCTAAAATAATTTTGGACTGTGTCAATGTCATCAGTGGGTTTTTAACCGATAAGAAGGAATCTAACCTCCGATACCTGGGTCTTACCCTCCTGTCTCGTTTAAGTTTTGTGGACATTGACGACTTTGACTTTCAAAGCCACTGCAAACAACACCAACCCCAAATCATAGTGGCACTTCACGACGCTGATGTTTCGATACGCAAGAAAGCTTTAGACGTTCTGATAGCCATGTGTAACCCGTCCAGTGCGGACGAAATTACGAAGGAGCTGTTAACCTACCTTCCACTGGCCGACGATCCAGAATTCAAGACGAGTCTCGTGCTTTCTATCGCTCTTTTGGCGGAAAAGTACTGTGCGGACGCTAACACGTATATCGATACCATGCTCACCATTGTCGCCCAATCAGATGAGGTGTGTCCATCAGAATTGGCGTACCGCGTGGTGCAAGTTGTCGTAAATGACTCATCTGTTCAAAAACGCGCGGCAAGTCTCGTTTTCAACGTTCTCAAGACCACCAAAAAGGTGTATCCGCTAATGATGAGAGTTACAGCATTTATTCTGGGAGAGTTCGGTTATCAGATCGCCCTCAGTCCCGACAGTGTGCCACTAACCCAGTTCACGTTGTTGTACAATCAATTGAATCAATCCGATCCCCAGACACAAAGTGTGATTATCGCTGCTTTCTTCAAGTTTTTCAACACATATGACGGTGCTGTTGTCAGGGAAAAAATTGTCGAGGCGCTCGAAGAGCATCGGAATAACGTTCACCCCGAGGTTCAGCAACGCGCCCACGAATACCTCTCCTTAATAGAAAATAATAATATCGACCTGTTAGAAAAAATTCTTCGTCCTCTTCCGCCATTTGACGACTCTATCAACACGGCACTGGACTGTGTGAAAAATATTCTGCACGCTCAGGATTTGTGGACCGGGAAGTTGATTGATGAGGGGATGAATTCAAAGAACACAGACGTCAAAAAAAATACACCAAAAGAGGAGGTCATAAAACTGAGCGATTTATCGAATGTCCAGACTTCGTCACAGGTTAAAAGTAGTGATAAGGAGGAAAGTAACAACAGTGAGTTAGATAAACTGTTCCGTGTCGCGCAGCCTTTGGAAGCTCAAAAACTACGACAAAGCTACCTCAAATCGCGGGAGCAATTCACCAAATTTATTTTTGACAATGAAGGATTGTTTTTCCAGAATGACGATATGCAACTGGGCTGCACACTGTCCAAGCATGGTGCCGATTGCCGAATTTATGTGTCGGTTCAGGACAAGAGCAGCAAAGGCATTCGTGACGTGTCTCTCACTGTAATCTGCACAAACCCCGGGCTGGTGATCCAGGCGCGTGAGGAAAGTAAGAAGAATATCGCCCCGAATAATTCAGTTACCTTTGAATTCGCCGCCCGGTCACTTTTTCCCTTCACAAGTGCGCCGAATTTGCAACTGTCGTATATCTCCCCTAACAGCAGCAACGCCAACGTCGAAGTCGTTTCGCTGCCAATCTCCACTATCCATTTCATATTCCCCTTTCACACCAACAGCGAAAGTGAGCACAGGGACATCGCAGACCGCGTAATGAAGGCAAACGATCCTTTGGCAAAAGAAATAATTCTTCGCAAAGGGCTTAACAAGGACGAGCTTGTCTTAAAGCTCAAGTCAATTGGCTTTTTCTGTGTGCAAGGGGACACGAAGGCAACGCTTATAGGTGCCCATGCATCCCAGTTAAAGGAAAAAGTGGAATACACCCCGATAGTGTGTGAGGTAATCGGGGGACCAAGAGAAATTCAGCTCAAAGTGTTTTCGCCAAGCGAAGGCTTACGGCTCGCGCTGATAGACTCTATTGAATCTAGTTTCGTTTAGCTTACTCTAGACCTTTAGTATTGTTTTGTTGCCTGTATCGCGTGGATGAAAAAGATCAATTAAATTATTATTATTATTATTTGCGAGTAGTGATAGTTTGGAGTTCTTTGTTATCTGTTGTTTGGTTAAATAGTGTTAACTGTAATTATTATTTTTTACTATTATTGTGTTTTGTTTTGTTTTTCTCCTTCTTTTAATACTAAAAAACAAAAAATCCCAATACATATCAATAGATAGTAATTTTAGTAGAATTATTAAAAAAATACAATGGCTGGTAAGAAGGCACACCCCATCAAACGCGATTGGTACTGGAACCACAATGACCGTTTTGAGATCTGGCACAGTTTGGACCGGCCCTCCGTTCGTCGCGGACGTCAGATCTACACCGAGGTCTTTGCTCCATGCCACGCCCTCGGTCGTATGACCTTTACTCACTTCCAGGGCTTTATGACCCGCGAGGAGATTAAGCAGCTCGCAGCCCAGTACGAAGTGGTGGACAGTGAGCCCGATGCGGAAGGTAACCTCAACCCCCGCCCCGGTAAGCCCACCGACACTCTTCCCCAGCCTTACCCCAATCAGCGCAGTGCCCAGTTCGCGAACAACGGTGCGGAGCCCCCGGATTTGCAACACGCCGTATTCGGTAAGGAGGGCGGTCCGGACTACGTCTTTTCCCTCATCACCGGCTACAACTGGGGTAACGGAGAGCTCCTCGAGATCCCTCCCTTCGCCCCCGAGGTGAAGCCTGGCCAATTCTGGAACCCTTACTTCAAGGGCTGTGTCCTGTCGATGCCTCCTCCTCTGTCGGACGGCCTCGTCGACTACGAAGACGGTACTCCCGCCACCATCAGTCAGATGGCGAAGGATGTGGTGAACTTCCTTCGTTGGTCCGCTGAATCGGAGTACGATGACCGTCGCGTCGCCTTCTGGAAGGTGATCACTACTATCGGACTTGTCAACTGCATCCTCCTTCACTACGCCCAGAAGAACACCAACTGGCGTATCTACGGACGCACCACTTTCAGATACTGGAAGAAGGCATGGTAAAGAAATTTTAGTATTCATAAGCTGAAATAGTATTTTAAATTTTTTTATTTATATCTTTGATTAAAAAATTAATTGGGTTTTTGACAATTAATTAGTTTCTTAAGCACTTATAGGCTGTAGGGTTTAAATGTAGCGTTTTTTTTTTTTTAATATTATAGTAATTAAAACTTAAAAAAAAATACGTATTTATATATGTATACCGAGTACTTCAAAATTTGAGTCGCTCCCTTTTAACGATATGCTGTCTCTATTACGATTGCTTAACTCTTTTCTCCTCTCGTAATCTAGTTTAAAAAAAAAAAGGAAAGGAAATAAAAATTCAAGCATGCGCCAATCCGTTCTATTCTGTCAAGCGTTTAGCCTCTCTGTGGTTCGCTTAAAACGAAGTGGTAAACCAGGTGAACTCCCCGATTACAAACAAGTCTACTTGCCATATGACACTCCGCCGACGAAAATGGAGTTAGACCGTGAAAGAAGAAAATTTTCAAAGGCTTACTACGGCCGACAGGAAGACAAAAAAATGGTGGAGGTAAAGGATGTTCCTCAGAATATGTACACGTATGGAAAGGAAGGGATGTCGATACCTATTTCAATCTTCAAAGAGCAAAACGACCCTGTGATTGGACCCGAATGGACCTACCCCGGAATTTATGAGAATAAAATAGTGGCTCAGCACTGGTACCTAGAGGAGCTTTTTGATCGGGAAAAGAAGAATGAGTTTGAGTCTCCGTGGCAGCGCCAGGTTCTGGATAATCAAGTGAAGAAACGTATGGGACGTGTTGCGTGGAGAATGACAATGCTCAACATCAAGGCAGTAGATCTTTTTCAAAAGGAAAGAGGAAGTTCTAAACGAGTGGGTGGCACTGGTACCGAGGAAGAAGCGAAGAAGAAATAAAAATCACAATACATATATTTATATCTTTATATATAATACTACGACTTTCGATTCTACTTTCGTTCTATGGCAATTGTCTCTTCAAGAACAGCTGTAAATAGTGCTATTCCCCTCACCTCAATTTAGTGATTTCTTTTATTATTAATATTATCTACGATTTTATCTAAAAGGAAAAGGGAAAAATCATGCGTGGAATTTTCATATGTTTGCTTTTCGTCCTTCTGATCTTGCCCTACAGGACGGTCAGTGCTGGGAATTTGTATCCCTCCTGCGGCGGCGCGGAATTCGGAAAAAAAATTGAGCAAGGAAAGACAGAGACAATACTTACATATCGAAAGAAACTCAAAGCGTTTTCATTGTCTTGTCTCGCGTTTGAAGTGACCAGTGAAATCGGCAGGGATGGTGTGGATCACTGTCTGATAAAGCATCAAACCGAATACGCATATCGCTTGGCGTTAAAAACAGTTTACTACAACGAAGAGGGGGACCCTGTAAATAGATATTATGATGTCAAAAACTTTGTGGGAGGTTCTATAGGAAGCACCCGAACTTACCTCCCCAAACCTGCTGAACTTTCTCTAGTACTCACCAACCTTGCTGAATCCAGTAAGTGCGTTCTCAAAATAAGAGCACTGATCACTATAGACTCTGAGGACACCATTGAAAACGGACACACCCTGCCCTCTCTCGTCGCCTCGGATCCCCCCACGGTATACGCAAACAGGCAGGGGAAAACTTCTCTAGTGTTCCGCTTTCCAAACTCCGAGGCGGCCCTGAACTCTTCTAGGGATATTGTCACGCTAATCCGCTTTGAGGAGAAGTGTGAGGATAGTAGCACCATCCCCCTCCGTTATTTGGATTATCAGGCCGGAGTCCCGCGTGATGTGTCTCTCACGGAAGACACCAAATTGTACTCCAGTCGCTCTATAGTGTTTGACGAGACGGATGTGGGGGAATTCCGCCTTTGCTACCGACTGTCTTACTCTGACGTCGCACACGAGCTGGGTACCCTCGCAGTCTTTGGGGGCAATCCTTCATACTGGGAATTTATTTCGGGTCCCAACGAGCGCGGCCAAATATTCGTCGGAGTCCCTTGTGAAATCAAATTCTACGGCTACAACTTGGACACTCGACCAGGAGGTGACACAGCAAAGTTAGTCATTGAAAGTGAAGACTGTGATGATGGGAAACCAGCAGGAGGCGTTCCCCAAGCGACAGACCTTGGTCCAGCAGACGATTACGGCCCCAACACCACCTTCACCACCTGGTCCTACACGGTAAGGATTCCCGGTGCCTTTAAAATGTGTTACCTGAGGGCCTCGGGTGGGCTATGGACCGAAGTGCCGTACATTGGCGATATCGGCCCCAGTGGGACGACCACCTCGACCCCCACACCTGTTACACCCACCGAGCCTGCCTCGAAAAAGGACTGTCCTACCGTTCCCGTTAAGAAGCCTTTCAAAAGCGCCCGGTTTGTCTTGAAAGGAACCAATTCGTTTCCCAGTGAATTTCTCACTACAGTTTCTGAACTGTTGTGTGTCCCAAAGAATGCAGTCACCTTCACTTACATTCACGTGGAAGGGAAGGATCTTCTGGTTTACCTGAACCTTTACTGTGATGGGGTCTCGTGCGACACGGTGGAAAGGCTAAATTACGTTGAATACTTGGGAAACAAGGAACAAGAAATACTAAAAAAAGTGGGTATCTCAAGTGCAAAAGCGTTCACTTCTGTCATTGCCTTCGAGGGGGGTACTGGTAAATCGTCAAGTGTGGCTTCCACATTATTGTGGTGCATTACATTTCTTATCCTGGGCACCATAGCGATTTACGCCATATTAAAGTACAAAAGACAGCAAGAATACACCGCCAATTTTGGTTTGGATGACGGTGAATTAGATGATATGTACGCGCTAAACCCTGTCTCCCATAATGCCAATTCCGAAGTAATACGGAATGCAGTCATTGAAATCGAAGATTAAAAGTGTTTTCTTATTATCATTTGCTTTTATTATTATTATTTTTATTGATCAACTTGGCTTTCTCTTTATATACACACTCCACCACTAACCTGTTATTTTTGCGAGTGACCATTACAATACTCGTCAACGGTTTGCCTTAATGGACGTGTATGGAAGTCTCTAAACTTTCACAAAACATCTATATCCTTTATATTACTGCTTTCTTCTGTCCCTCTTTTTTTTTTTTTTTGATTATAACAAAAAATAAAAAAAATAGTGTCTTATTTGCTACGACAATTATATATATATATATATATATATATATAAATATCACTAGAATCAATGGCCCCTGGGGAAAGAAGTCCTGTGTTTGAGGAGCTGGAGTCTCTATTCAAGGAGCGCATCCTCATTCTTGATGGAGGCATGGGTACTATGCTGCAGCAGTACAAGCTGTCCGAAGAAGACTTTCGAGGGGAGGAGTTCAAAAATGCAACAAAAGATCTAAAAGGCAATAATGATTTACTTTGTATTACCCAACCCGACAAAGTACGTGAAGTGCATTACAAATATGGCATGGCTGGAGCGGATATTATTGAAACAAACACCTTTAATGCTCAGTGTATCAGCCAGGCGGACTATGAAACACAGCACCTAGTACGCCGTATAAATACAGAGGCTGCCAAGCTGTGCCGAGAAGCCGCTGCTAGAGTGAAGGAAGAAACTGGAAGAAGAGTTTTTGTAGCGGGTGGTCTGGGTCCTTTAAATAGAACCGCCTCCATCTCTCCTTCCGTGGAAAAGCCAGACTACAGGAACATCACGTACGATGAAATAGTTGCCGCTTACACTGAACAGGCCAAAGCATTGCTGGACGGTGGCGTCGATGTTCTCCTGATTGAAACCATCTTTGACTGTCTCAACGCCAAGGCTGCCCTTTTCGCTCTCAATACACTCTTTGACGACGACGGCTATACACGTGTACCGATCATGGTCAGTGGAACCATCACCGATCTCTCAGGGAGAACCCTGAGTGGTCAAACGGTCGATGCCTTCTACTCCTCGATGAGACACGGTAACATCATCTCTATTGGTCTGAACTGTGCACTGGGGTGTAACGAAATGAAACCCTACATTGAGCGACTTTCCCAGATAAGTGAGTCCTACGTCAGTTGCTATCCCAACGCCGGACTTCCCAACGCCATGGGAGGGTACGACGAGACTCCAGAGTCTATGGCGAAGGACATTAAGGAATTTGCGTATAGTGGTTGGCTCAACATTGTAGGCGGCTGCTGTGGTACCACCCCAGAACACATTAAGGCCATCGCTGAAGTGGTCAAAGACGCCCCTCCTCGTCCCAAAGGTGCTAAGATTACCCATATGATTATTAGTGGACTCGAGACGTTGGAGTTCACAGACCACATTGGATTCTGTAACGTGGGTGAACGGTGCAACTTGAGTGGTTCTATCCAATTCAAACGCCTCGTGAAGGACAGCAAATGGGAAGACTGCCTTGCCGTGGCACGGAAACAGGTGGAGGATGGGGCCATGATTATTGACGTGAACATGGATGATGGTTTGGTGGACGGAGTGGTGGCTATGACACGTTTTCTTAACATGCTCGCCTCCGACCCTGAAGTTTCTCGTGTTCCACTTATGATTGACTCGTCGAAGTTTCACGTCATTGAAGCTGGACTCAAGTGCACCCAAGGAAAACCTATTGTCAACTCCATCTCTCTAAAAGTAGGCGAAACGGAATTTCTGAGACAAGCGGCGTTGATTCGCCGTTATGGGGCGGCAGTGGTGGTAATGGCATTTGATGAGGATGGACAGGCCGCCGATTGCGAAAATAAAATCCGTATTTGTAAGCGCGCTTATGATTTGTTGGTTGCCAATGACTTTCCTCCAGAAGACATCATATTCGATCCGAATGTTCTGACTATTTGTACCGGAATGGAGGAACACAATAACTACGCTCTGGATTTCATGAACGCCGCCAAGTGGATCAAGGAGAACCTACCCGGTGCCAAAGTCAGTGGGGGGTTGTCTAACCTAAGTTTTTCATTCCGTGGCTTGGAAACGCTGCGGATGGCGATGCACTCTGCTTTTCTCAAAGACATGGTACAGAAACGACACATCGATATGGCTATTGTAAACGCTGGTGCTCTTCCCGTCTACACCGACATTGAACCTAAGCTTCTTGAATTGGTGGAGAACGCCATCTACAACCGCACTCCCACCGCCTCCGATGCTCTCTTAGCCTTTGCGGAGGAACTGAAGGCCTCAGGTGGTGGCAAAGGGGAGGCAAAGAAGAAGGAAGCAGATGAGTGGAGAAAGGCGCCGGTCGAGGACCGATTGTCCTACGCACTAGTGAAGGGGATTGTAGAGTTTGTCGACGCAGATGTGGAGGAGGCTCGCACTTGCGGCAAGTACAAACGTCCTCTCGAAATCATTGAAGGTCCTTTGATGAATGGAATGGCTACCGTCGGTGACCTCTTCGGATCGGGAAAGATGTTTCTACCTCAAGTGATTAAATCGGCTCGAGTAATGAAAAAAGCGGTGGCAGTGCTCATTCCCTACATGGAAGCTGAAAAGGAGGCACAACGTATTGCAGCTGGGGGAACGGGAAAAGCAACTGCCTCAAAGCCGAAACGAGTGTTAATGGCCACCGTAAAAGGGGACGTCCACGACATTGGAAAGAATATTGTTGGTGTGGTACTGGGCTGCAACAGTTATGAAGTAATCGATTTAGGTGTGATGGTGCCATGTGAAAAAATTCTGGAGGCCGCAAGACAACACGAAGTAGACGTCATAGGGCTATCCGGTCTCATTACACCGTCTTTGGATGAAATGGTTCACGTGGCAAAGCAGCTCAAAAAGGAAAACTTCACCATTCCCCTCATGGTGGGAGGTGCCACCACATCCAAGCAGCACACGGCAGTCAAGATTCAACCCCATTACCCCAAAACGGTCCATGTCCTCGACGCCAGCAAGTCGGTTGTCACGGTGGGTAATCTTCTCGGTGCAAACGAGGAGGATTTCTGGGATGAAGTGCATGAAACCTATCAAGAAATCGCCGAAGACTACCTGGCGAACCTGAAGGACCGTGTTTACAAGCCACTTTCTTTCTGTCGCGAGAACGCTTACAAGATCGACTTTAAAGCCAACCCTCCCGCGCCCAAACCTAAAACGTTAGGTACCATCACGCTGGACGACTACAGCTTGGAAAGCATTGCCAGTCGTATTGATTGGAATCCGTTTTTCTCGGTTTGGCAAATTCGAGGTACCTACCCCAACCGTGGTTACCCAAAACTATTTAACTGTCAAACCGTTGGTGAAGAAGCAAAAAGGCTGTTTGATGACGCGCAGTCGATGATCGCAGATATTATAGCCACCCGCGCTTTCCGGGCTCGCGCTGTCGTGACACTCTTCCCAGCAAATAGTGTGGGGGACGACATTGAAGTGTACGCCGACGACACCCGAACCAAGGTCTCTGGTGTTTTCTACGGCCTCCGACAGCAAGCGGAAAAGGAAAAGGGCGAACCCTACCTTTGTCTCTCTGACTTCATCGCTCCTAAAGGGGTGGCCAACGACTATATGGGCAGTGTGGTGATTGGTATATTTGGCGCTGACGAGATGTCCGCGCGTTTTGATAAGGAAAACGACGGATACCGTTCCATTATGGTAAAAGCTATAGCCGATCGATTCGCGGAGGCATTTACGGAAGAGGTACATCGACTCATTCGTACCGAGTACTGGGGATATGTGGAAAAAGAGGCGGCAGACACAGCAGACCTTATTCAAATGCAATATCAAGGCATCCGTCCCGCCCCTGGCTACCCGTCGCAACCGGACCACACAGAAATGGAAACCATGTGGAAGATTGGAATGGTAGAGGAGCGCTGTGGGGTGAAACTGTCTGAATCCTACGCCATGATGCCAGCGGCGGCGGTAAGTGCACTGGTGTTCGCCCACCCTCTTTCGAAGTACTTCGCGGTGGGTAAAATACAGGAAGACCAGGTGGCAGACTACGCCAAACGAAAAGGTTGGTCTATGGAAGATGGAGAAAAGCATTTGAGATCTATTCTCGCATACGATTAAGTCATAAAAAAAGAGAGAAAAGGTAAAAAAAAAAAATGCTTTCAAGTTTGCAGATGAACAAGAGGAATGATTTATGGTTATTTTTGAGCTTAGGAACCGACTGTAAGGAATTCGAATGCTTTTATTTGGATTAAATCTTATGAATTACATACATTTTAAATACTGTTTTTTTTTTTTTGATTTATTAATCTATTTTATTATATTTACGTAAACAGTGCCTAAAATTATAAAAATATCGGAGGTAACACTGAATTTTTTTTAGTTCTAGTCATGTGTTTACCCTTCCCTGTCCTCAGTTGGGTGGTTTACTAACATCATAAGCATAACAAAAAAAAAATGAAAAATAGTAAATGTGGTGAAACTCCATGTTTTTTTTGTTTGTTTTTTTTTTGGATACCTCTATTGGTATCTTTTTTACTTTCTAAATTCAGTGTACAACTCTCTTTCGTTTTCTTTATTTCTGTAAAAGCAGCTAAACTTTAAGCTAGTAATAAAAAAAAAAACGAAAAAGAGGGTTATATATAAATGTTTCGACGAAATTTTTTTCTCGCGTGCCAGGCTCCCCGTGAAACTCTAAAGTTTGGCAACCTTCACGGATTCGAGCTTCAATCTATCCGCCCTATTCCCGCGCTTAATCTGGTGACCTATGTCTTCAACCATAAGGCTACTCAAGCAGCATACTACCACGTGGATATCAATGACACCAACAACACCTTTTGTATTGGATTTCGTACACCAGCCGAAAACAATAAAGGGACTTCTCATGTACTCGAGCACACTACGCTCTGCGGAAGTGAAAAGTACCCTGTTCGCGATCCATTTTTCATGATGATGCGACGCTCTCTGAGCACCTTTATGAATGCTATGACGGGTCCAGACTATACCCTTTATCCTTTTTCTACTACAAATGAACAGGATTTCAAGAACCTCCTAGGCGTGTACCTCGATGCGGTATTTCGTCCTCTACTGCGGGAGGAAGACTTTCGACAGGAGGGTCACCGAGTAGAGGTGGAAGAGGGTAAAACAGGGGTAAGACGACTCCAGAACAATGGAGTGGTCTTCAACGAAATGAGAGGGGTGGTTTCCGATCCCAATCACCATTTTATGAAGACTTTAATGAGTGAAACGCTCCCTGATACCCATTACACCTACGAATCCGGAGGCTACCCCCCGGCTATTCTTCAGCTTACCTACGACGAACTAAAACAGTTCCACAAGAGGCACTACGCCCCCAGTAATAGTATTGTCTTCACCTACGGTAACTTGCACCCTGAAAGTCATCTCAAGAGCCTTGATGAGTACTACTCATCTTTTCCCAAGACAGAAAAAGTTCTTGTCCCCACTCTTCCAGAGACCAGTCGTCTTCAGAAACCAAAAGAGGTGCATCGGGATGGTCCTCTCGATCCCATGGGCGATCCCTCTCGCCAGAAACGAATTGCGGTCTCCTATGCGATTCCTCAAGACGAGAACAACATTGAAGACGTGGTGGAAATTAGTGTTCTCGCCTCCCTGCTAGGAAGAGGACCCAGCTCCCCCATGTTCAAGGCATTGATAGAGTCTCAAATAGGAAGTAAGTATGCCCCAATGAAAGGGTACGCCTTTTCGCTATCGACCCCTATCCTCTCGTACGGTGTGGCGGGGGTGGATGAGACCCGAACGGATGCAAGCAAAGAAGTAAGTGAGGCGATTACATCCGCCCTGGAGACGGTAAAAACGGAGGGGTTTGATGAAAGGAGAGTGCGATCGGTGGTATTTCAAGAAGAGCTTCAACAGCGGCATCGAGCGGCGGATTACGGGCTCAATCTCTGCACCGGACTCTGCGCCATGGGTCTCTGCCGTGCGTGCAACGACCCACTCGACTTCATCAACTGGCTTCCACACTTGGAAAAAATATCAGAAGACAAGGGAAAGGGCCTTTTGCAGCGAATTGAAACGGATCTACTGAAAAATAATCACCGAGTGACTCTTTCTGTTTCGGCCAAGAAGGACTACTTGAATAAATTGCGCGATGAACTAAAACAATTAGACGACCAGCTGAATGAGAAAGTGACGGATGAAACCCTCAACAAGGTACAAAAAGAAACCGATTCGTGGTTGGAAAGAGTTCGTTCCGCGCAAGACTCGAGTCTCCTCCCGACGTTAACCGTAAAGGATATCCCCGTGAAAGCCTTTGCGGAACCCCTTCCCGTGATGCACCCAACCACGTCGCCACCATTGGGTACCCTACCAACGGACTGGTGTACGTACACGGTATCGTACCGTTCAGTAACGCGATGGTGGACTCCATTGCACATGGTAAGCCAGAAGACCTTTCAGCGAGTTATCCTTTGGCTGAAAATCTCTTGGGGCAGACTGGAGCGGGGAAAAATTCGTACAAGGATTTTTTTGTGGCTTCAGAGTTGGTTTGCGGTGGGTTTCACTACAGTTCCTGCGTGAATGAGTCCTACCAAAAGAAGGGAACCTACATCGCTGGAAATACGTTTGGATTCTACACTACGAAGCAAAAGTTGCAAGAAGCACTAGACCTGTTAAAGACAGTACTACTCACCCCACGAACCGACAAGGATGACCCAGAGGTAAAATCACAGGTTCTGTCCCTCTCCAAGATCGCCTGCTCTAGCATAATTCAATCCTTACAGAGACAGGGCAATCGTGTTGCGGTAATCAATGCGGTGTCTCGTCTAACACGAAAGGGTCAACTTCAAGAGCGTTGGAGGGGCCTCACGTACTCCAAGTACGCCTCTTCTTTGCTGGAATCCCTTCAAGGGGACGAAAGCAGTATGATGGTGGGAAAAATCTTGGAAGAGTACCAAACCTTAACGACTTCCCTCTCTGAAAACTTGTCGAGTGGTCTGATGTGGGCGACGTGTGAGGAAAGCGACAGAGATGAAGTGTCGCGTTCGCTGGAAAGGTTCCTCTCTGAATCCACCGCACCACGGAAAGAGGTGGGCAATACGGTTGTTCTCGACGACATCCCATCCTCCGCTGCCCTGTCTCAACGGGAAAAGTTGCCGATTGACACATCTTTCGTCGGTTTAGCCCTTCCCAACTCTTTGAACTGGACAGACAAGGATCAGGCTGGGCTCCGCATAGCCTGCACGCTTCTCTCCAACGAATTTCTGCACCGTCGTGTGCGAGAGGAGGGTGGAGCGTACGGTTCTGGTGCGGCCGCCACCTTGCAGGGAGACGTGGGTGGCATCACCATGTTTAGCTATCGCGACCCCACGCCAGACCTTACCGTCAAGACATTCAAGGAAGCAGCCCAGTGGATTTCTGACCCTTCGAACATCACCCCATCCCGCCTTGATGAGGCAAAACTTCGGTTTTTCTCCACTATCGATTCCCCCTACGCCGCCGACTCGTTTGGTGAGTCATACTTTTTGCATGGTGTCCGTCAGGAACTGAAGCAAGAAATGCGGAACAAGCTCTTGTCCGTCAGCCGCGAAGATATTCTACAATCGAGCAAGTACTTTGAAATGGAAGACAAGGCCGAAATAACTATTCTGGAACCAGAGTCCGATGCATCGAATTAAACAACAAGGTAGTGGTGACACGGCTTTGGTATACTTTTAATTAATCACATGTCTAAAAGGAAAAGGAACATTATAAAAATATATAAACTGTGTTCTTGTGCCTCAAGCAATTAATGACGTTGAAAAAAAAAATTTTACAAAAGTAAAGCAAAATTAGAATCCGCAAGTTTTTCCCTACTTTAAAATGCTGTTGTTTTCTTCTCTCTTTCTCTCTCTAATTGAATGTAAAATTGAACAACGAAAAGAATAAGAAAAATAAAAAAAGTAGAAACACATGAAATTCGGTACCATCTTTTCAAAATTATGTCAACCTTTCGCGAGGTATTCACTTCACCAGACGTTGAATATCCCTAACACCCCCTATGGACATTATTTTCATCGCACCTTGATGGGCTGGGGGTTAGGAATAGGGGTCGCGGGCCTCACTAGCGTCGTCCTCTGTCGTCCTTTAGATACCCCCTACTACCTTATACCGTATTACCTACGGGATGTGAGGTCCCGCTTTCAGCACTACGCTTCCACGCAGAAGCGCAAAGGGGGTCCAAAGTATATGACCGCGGATGATTTCGTTCTGGCTATGTTAGGTTCTCCTGACTCAGAGCTAAAAAATCCAGACGCTGCGGACGGTCTAAAGCGTATATTTCAGTCCATGGATGCGAATGGGGATGGTTACCTTAGCTTTCCTGAATTCCGCTTTTTGATGGCACTTTTGATTAGCAAACCGGACGAAATGGAACTTTTGTTTAAACTCGTGGACGACGACCAAAACGGTGCCATCTCCATCGACAACTTTGCGGACGTTCTGCGTGGCGTAACGAATGACGATGCGGTGGCACGTTCGCTGTTTAACCACTACTCGAAAGAGAATGGTGTACTGCGTGTACTATTTGGCACAGAGGAGAATCCGAAACAGTGTTCCTACAAGGAACTTAGTGACCTGATTCACTCCATCCGGGTCGAAATATGGAACGCTGAGTTTAGACAATACGATGAGGAAAGAAACGACTTTATTACAGTCGAGAAGTTTTCAGAGCTGATTGGTAGCCAAATGTTAGGGTCTCACTTGCCTTTTTTCGTGTTGAACAATATTAAGAAGCTTCAAGGAAACAGTGGAAAAATCACTCTGGATATGTGGATCGGGTTTCACGAAATTTTACTAAAGGAAGACCGTATCGCGGAGGCCCTGGAGCTTTATTCGGCTTCTGGTTTGCCGATCGATCAGAGCGCTTTCCAGCGAGCTATCAACGCCAGTGGGGTTGACCCTCTCCCTGCAATGACGCTGAAAGTTATATTCTCCATCTTTGATAAAGATGGGGATGGACACATAGAAATCGATGAGTTCTTCTCCATCATGCGTTCTAAAATGAGCTACCACTACCAGAACTCTTCTCGCACCCGCGTTAGCCTTCCTACCCGTTTTGTACATTGCTCCAAGGAAGCTTGGAGCAACTTGACTGAATATGTTTAGCTTCAATGAGAAAAATAAAGAACCTCCTACAATTATTATTATTATTATTATTATTAGGATTATTCGCTGGTTCAATAATTGTGAAATAGAAAAAAAAAAGGAATTTTTTTTTTTGCTTTCTCTAACATTTTTTTTTTTTCCTTTCGAGATTATAGAAACATGGTAAGACCTTATACTTCGATGGAGGCGGAAAATAGGGCCGCTTTTATCGTTCAGTTAAACGCACATTTAACCCAGATTGATTCCATAGTAAAACCGTTGACAGGGGCAAACAAGACGAAACTGGCGGACCTTTGCTCCAGTTTAAAGGAATGGAAGACAGCGGTAGGGGGCGCCGCCAACACTCCACGGCCCTCTATCCTAACCCCAACCGACGGTGGTACACCGGTTGCCAGAGAACGGAGAGAAGAGACGGGGGAGACCCCTCCATCCACCTTGGGGCAGCAAAGCGAGGGAAGGAGGGAGGAGGGCAGCGAGAATTTGGAACCGGAGGGGAGTGGTCCTACTGTGGAAGGAGACGAGGTCTCCTCTACCGAATTCGGCTCAAAGAACATTAATGATTTAGTGGCATTCATCAAGTTGTTGTTTGTCAGTGGCATTCCCGAAAGTCACAAGTTGCAGGCGACTGGGAAGGGGCTGGTTCGACTCACCACGGTTCGCTGTTTCTCGACGCTTACGGCGGCGCTTCAGCATGTAACCTTCCTCACTTACGGGCCAGAAGTGGAACGGGAAAAACTAGTAGACACATTTACCGTCCTGTCTAAAGACATCCGACGCTCCGCCACGTCTCTGACGTCGATAATGAGATTGGTAACATTCTACGCCGATGTGATGGATGTCACAAGGTGTCGCTACGGAGTTCAGATATGTGTAGACGTTCTTCGGCAAACCAGGCGATCTATGGTGTTCTTTCAGAATCGCGTGGAGAAGGAAGAAGCAAGCGCCCTTCGCAGTCAATCTTCCCAAGACTCTGATTACCCTTTCACCCGTGCCGAATACCTTCGAGGACTTTGGGGACCTTCGTTAGCAGACAGTATCGAAAATGTTGGCGATTGCATCCCTGTGGCCATCCAATATCTTATCCAAGTATCAGCGATCGATGAGAAGAACACCACGCCGGAGCTGGTGGCGATAAAAAAGGACGTTAAAAATGACCTCTACTCCCTTTCAGACTTCTCCACCAAAGCAGTGACTGGAATCTCTTCCCCAACGAGTAAGGGAAATGAAGAGACGGATGGCACCTCGAGCAATGCAAATAGCGCTGCCGAGGCTCGCGCCACTGCCAAGACAATTCTGTTCCACCTTCACGTAAGTTACATAGCAGAGTATCTCTCCAGCGTGGTGCAATATTGCGGCGACGAAAACGATGGCTCTATTACCGCCGCAAGTGTCACCTCGGATTGCTTACAACACCTCGCGAGGAGTGGATCTGGTTGTCTACCGAAAATAATGGCTGGTGCGTGGAAGAAAAAAATACTCGCCGGTGTACTGAACTGTCTCTTGTCCCCCCACCCCGTAGTGCTAGGGTCAGGTTTGCAAAATCTCACCATCATTGTTACCACTTGCATTGACGTGATCGGTGAAGAAGTCGGTTATCTCTACTCCGACTGTCTCTACCGCCTTCTGGAGTCTGAAAACTGTCTACTGTATATTAAACGGGAAATAGTGTTTCATCTTCTATACACTTTTCTGAGGCCATCCAATGTGCCCTCCAGCGACGAATTAACGGTTCCCCCGCCCTTGTTGCTACGCCTGTATAGTTGCTACGACCTTAACGTGAACTCCCACCACCTAAACTTGGCTCAACAGTTTATCTCGGTGCTGTCCCGTATCGTACGTCGTGCCCCTCTGACTGAATTTGTGGCGGCAGTAGAAGAGGGGTCTACCGAGTCCAAAAAGGAACCTGCGGGTTTGGAGGAGGTCCTACAGAAAAAATCTCTCCCCTACATTGCATTATACGGACTAGTTACCGCTATCGAGCTGGTCGGACAGCAAATACCTTTAGAAGAAGATGTGAAGGAGGACTCCTTACAGTCCGTTGTTAACATTACTCTTCGAGAAACTAAACTGGAGCGTCAGCGTATGGTCGATGTCATAAACAACTCTCCTAAAAAGGGAATTGTAAAGCTGTTTCAAATTACGGAGGAGATGATGGACCCTCCGGACGTCGACGAACGATTTAAAAAGGAGTTTGACCACAATTTTCTACCAGCGCCCAAGACAAAAGAGGTCAAAAAAAAGGTTAAGGATGTGTGCTCTTTTCTGATGGACAACAGCTCTCTTTCCCCTGAAGCCGTATCCGAGTTCATTACGATGCCCAACGTATTCCCTCTGCAAGTATGTGCAGAGTATATGAGTCGGTTAAATTTGGCTGGTCGTAGTGTTGTGACCGCATTAAAAGAACTCCTCTCTAGTGTGCAGTTGCCAAAAGAAGGACAGCGTATTGAGCGGCTTTTGGAGTATTTTAGTTTCGCCTACTATAAAGCCAACAACTGCCCAGGAATCGATCGCACCGTGTTTCCTTTTGAAAACGAAGATACCTGCTTTGTCATTGTGGTGGCTACCGTGATGCTTAACACGGATTTGCACAATCCCGTAGTAGCGTCTCGTATGACACAAACCATGTTTTGCTCTCAGCTGAAAGGATGCGACAAGAATGTCACGACGAGTTTTTCCGATAGCATCTTCGAAAGTATTAGTGAGACCCCACTGAGTAACATTAGTGGACGCAGCGGGGGGTCTCTGGTAAACGCTGCGGAAGCACACTCTGGACTAGACGCGTTTTTCATATCCCAAGAAGAAAGGCGTCTCATCGCATTTGGTATGGAGCGCCAAAGGCTGGCGACGGAGACACGACAGCTGCTGTGTCTCCGTAGTTGTCCTCCTCATGTCCCGGAGAAAAACGACTGGACTTGGTGGAGCGGGGTGGCGAAAGACTTTTTTCTTTCCTCCTGGGCCTCTCTCTGCGCTGTATTCGGGCCCTCCATGTGTGAGGACAGCTCCACGCCCACCGTGGTGCTTCAAATGAGTATAAGGGGGTTGAAGGCGGTTCTTACGATTGCTGCCTCCTTTGCACTGACGACGGAATGTGAAATCGCCATGCGTTCCCTTCTGTATATGGTCAAGTACAAGAAGGTGGCAGATGCCTGTCACCTCGCGATTCTTGAAGTGGCTGCGACCGCCTACTCGATACACTTTTCCGCTCCCTGTTGGTTAACGGTGCTGCAGCTGATCGTTTCTCTCCAAAACGATGGGAGTAAGAACACCATTCTAGAATCCGTCTTTCTCCGGATCGAGTACTACACCCGCGCCCGATGTGATACCGACAGTGAGGCATGTAAAGGGTTGAATCGAAATCACCTTAAAGGGGCAGTGCGATCCATTTTGGAGGGTGTTGTGGAGGTAATTCGGGGCTGCCAAAAGAGCGGCGTTAATCTTTCTACCGCCTTTGCCCTACTGCGTCGCTGTTTGGGGTATTCCGTCCTCCTTCACGCCAATACTGGTAGCGACGTGACAAACTGTGTGAATACGAAAGATTTTTGTGATGTGGTATTGCCTAATTTAGTTTCGATTGTCAATGAGTTTCGCGAAAGTGACGAGTCTCTCAAGACCGTTGTAGAAAATGTGGTAGACATACTGGCAGTGATGTGGACGTCAGGGGGGATAGGGGTTCGCTCCTACGTGGAAAATGGGGAAGGACCTGCACAGAAAACAACCGATAAGAATCTTCTCTGTTTCGTCCAGTCCTGTGAATTTTTTAAAATGTGCTATACCGCGAACAGCGAAAGCAAATCTCCCAGCAAATTAGTAAAAATGCATCTTCTTCAAGGGATTAAAGAGTTAATGACACGGTCCCTGCTGGCGGTGGATGCCGCTCTCAATGCAATCCAAGCCATGTCAACCGACACCATCATCTCTTGTTGGCGTCGTATTCTCCATCCTCTAGTGCGCGCCCTCTCCGATAAGGAGAATGCCGCTACTGAAATCAGTGGTCTGGCGGTGATGGTGCTACGGCACTTGGTCGTAGTGACGTGTGGAAATGGGTCCAATGGGGCGAAACTGATTCCTACAAAGGTAAGATTGGTCGCCCTATTACTACTGTCGAATGTTTGCTACATTGGAGCGATGTGCAGCGACCTAGAGAGTGCACAGACCTGTCAAGGTCAACTACCGACTCTCTGTTCTGCAGCCCTCAACTTGGAAAGTACAACCGCGGTGGACAGAAAGGAAGCTGCTGCACCCAAATTTAACAACACCGGGAACTTGGTGCTCTTCATGTTATACTGCATCGAGAACGAGCCCCAATTTGTAGCGAAACATATACTGGAGCGTCTTTGCCTGTTACTGCGAAATGAGCACGAACAAGTCCGGGCAGAGACCTGTGAAAGTCTGCGCTCCCTCTCGCTTCAGCTGCAACCTGGGCACATTCAATTCCTCGCGGTCCTGCTGAGTGACATTGTTCTGGAGGGAGCGGTAGGATGGGTAACACCGCACAATGAAATCCCAATGTCGGATCCAACTTTAATTGCGTTTTGGGTGTTCTTGACGAGCGTTCCGAGTACTATGAAGCGTTGCTCCCGATCTTCCTTCCGGACTGTGCTGCCCTCTGTATTTGGGTTCATGACAGATGAAATGCTAAACGCCGCCCCCATTGCTGGTACTAGTGTTCCCGCAGAGTTGGTCATCGAACACTGTTTGGTTCCCGTCATGGTCTCCCCCAACTGCAAAGGGCTTCACATTCGCTCCCTCGCAGCGCGTTCTCTCTCCAACTGTGCGTTGACATGCCTTAAGCGATACTCCCCTGGAAGTAATCGCTACCCTCTCCAAACTCTCCTTAATGGAATAGGGTTGGTGCTGTACTCTATGCAGCTCAACACGGACACCATCATCCCCGCCGGAACAGAGTTTATCGGAAAGGAAATGACGGAAGTGGCAAAAGAAGATGAAAGTCCCGAGAGTGTTGCCTATCAGACTGCCTGTAAGCAGTCGATTGCTCTCTTGGCTACCTTGAATCCACCCGAGATCAGCGGACGAGAGTCGTTTTCGTCTTCCCTCCTATCGGAAGAATCGCCAAAACCCACTGCGTCCCCCAACCCAAAAACTGTCACACTGGCCAGAGACGCCACCACGATCGTGAAGGATGAGGAACTTGTGGAACATTGCAACATTCTAGCACAGCTTCTCTCTGGGTTACCCAAGGTTCTCAGCACCGTGAACCCCTCCGCCCGTGGTGAGGATGCCGAGAATAAAGTAAACACTACATGGTCCGTCCCAGAGGTACACCGAGGGGTGATTGTCTCTCTACTATTGTCCGTGCTGCGGGTGCACTTTAGCATTCTGTGGCGCACGACACACCCTCAAGAGATGCAACAGTTTCTCTCGTCACAGTCCTCTGGGGACGTTTCATCCGTGAACAATGCACTGATGCCACACGCTGCGGTTCGTGGGGCCCTAAACAGCTACATTGAGCTTGCCGTTCAAGCCAAAGATTACCCCTTCTCCCGTCTATTAGCCGTGACCGTCGGACTACTCTTGACCGTGGGTAAGGTGCAGAAACAGGTGTTATCGAGCGAGGGGTCATCGGGAAGAGTGGCCAACACCCCGGAGCAGCTCTTCAGTCCACAGGAACACCAGCACATTAAAACCTGTAACGCTGGAATGTACCAAGAGCTAAGTGTAGTACTGGGTCATTGGCTGAAGACGCTTCAGCAGCCCCCACCTTACGCGAATCTGTCAGAGGAGCGGCGGAGAGAGCTGCAGGGCATGGCGCTGGACTCTAGACTGTTTGAAGCGTTTGTCAATTTGCTGACGCCCACTGCAGGTCCACTTATTGTGGCCGCCAAAGACTATTTCAGCTGGTACATACAGCAGAAAAAATTGAGCGACTCGGATATTCCACCGACGCCTTTAGAAGAGGCAGA
Source organism: Angomonas ambiguus (assembly GCA_019695575.1). Classification (NCBI taxonomy): domain Eukaryota; phylum Euglenozoa; class Kinetoplastea; order Trypanosomatida; family Trypanosomatidae; genus Angomonas; species Angomonas ambiguus. The sequence continues at coordinate 164,835 of JADNSB010000025.1, read as the reverse complement.
AAAGAATAACCCAGATGTTTTTTTAAAAGAACCAAATGTTACTGTATCTACTAATCAATAATAATAAACGAAGGAAAGAAAGAAAAAAAAATGTGTTATTTCATGTTTTACATTTTGTTTTACTTGACATGCTCAGTTAGTTTGTCATCCGCCATGGATTTATCTGTCCTTTTTCTTCGGCTTCTTCGACATTACAGATTAAAACAAAAAAAAAAAGATGTAGTGACCCTCTATGAGTCTCCCTATTCCGCCTTGCAAAATAGCTATTGGTCTTTCCGGGGGGATCGACAGCGCCGTTACCGCCCTCTTCCTTTCCCGCTGTGTTCACACCTTAAACGACGTGGAGGCCCTCTCGTCCTCCCCTCCTCCCGTCCATGTCCTTCTAGAAGCAATTCGAAGCAGTACACCGTGGTCGCGGGTGGGCGGGAAAGACGACCTTCGCCGACCACTACCAATGATGCTCTCTCCAGTGCGTTACCTTCCCCTGTTTATGAGAAATTGGGAGGACAGGGACTACGGCGGGGACTGGTGTGAAACATCTCTCGAGGACTATCACGATGCGGAGGAAGTGGCACATTCCCTCCACCTATTAGAAAGGGAAAAGAGATTAAACATTCACAACTACACTGCAGAGTATACGGATCAGTGCTTTAATCCAATGCTTCAGTCCTACGCCAGAGGAGAAACACTGAATGTGGACATTCTGTGTAATAGTAAGGTAAAATTTGGTGCCCTCCTCGATGCGATTCGCAGCCCTCCCTTTGACGCCTCCTATCTCGCTACTGGCCACTATGCTCGTACGGTGCCATGGCGCTCCCCCATCACAGGAGAGGTGTTTAAGGTGTTGTCTCCTCCACTCACGGAGGGAAACGACCTCAACAATCAAACTACTTTTTTAAGTCGCATCTCACCGGATGCCATCCAGTCGGCATTGTTTCCCTTGGGCTATCTTTTTCGCTCCAAGCAAGACGTCCGCCTCGTGGCGGAGCGGTGCAGTGATGTGCTACCTTGTTTTAAGCGTATCGCCAAAAAAAAGACCAGTACTGGTCTCTGTTTTGTAGGCAAGAATCGCGACAGAGAGTCACCTAAGTCTTCGAACGTTTCTTGTACACTGTCGTTTACTGCGTTTCTGGCAGAGTACATCCCACCTCCGCCAAAGAAGAGATTAAACGGTAAAAAGACCGTCTTTACGCGGATGGAGAATGGAGATAAAATATTGGTAGACGATCTAAAGTGGGGGAGGAGTCGCCATTCTATCGACATGGTACGCCTTCTGAAAGAGTACGGTGGAGAGTGCCTTCCATCCTTCGCTCTCACTATAGGGCAGAAAGTGGTCTGGGAGTCCCTTGTAGGGTTAAAGCGGACATCAAAGAGTCTTTACGTGTCTAAAAAAATTGAATACCCCACCACCGGGGAAGAGGAGGTGGTGCTGCTGCGAGAAGTGCTGCTCGTCTCCACCTGGGACCATAACAGTTTATATCAATCCACTGTGAAGGTGCGTGATATACGGTTTCACGTACCCCTTTCTGCACTCCCTGTGGAAACACAAAAGTTCTCCCCTGCGGTAACGGAGTGCACCCTGGTGTGTCGCTGCAGTTGTCGGCATCAGGGGGAGGTGGTGCCTGCGACGGTAAAGTGGCACCGCCACTCGGAGCGAGCAGACGAAACCATCGACGACGGCGTAGTTTCTCTCTCGGTCTCCTTAAGGGCCATCGCCCCAGGGCAGTGTACCGTACTACACTCCGTGACTGCCGAGGGGGAGTCGATTATTCTAGGCAGCGCATGGATAGTGAATTCTTCACAGTAAAGGTTCTCTTTTAAAAAAAAAAAAACAATTGTATGGTGGGTTGTTGGGTGGCACAAAGTGTAAGGTTTGCCTCTACTTCGTTTACTCTCCTATTCCTTTTCCCTCTTTCTCTCTCACACACCTACAATGCCGTCCTAGTGAAGCAGCTGCACCAACTGAAAAGTACGCACCATGAACGGAACCACCAAGCGGCGTCGATCACGGGTCGACTCCACCGCATCGTTAAGCCACACCAGTAAGCGCAGTGCTAGTTATAGTAGTAGCTTTTCGCGAGATTGGGGACGGGCCACCTCCCTCAAAGGATTCACCGCATTCCCGGCCGAAACCGTCGAGTCCTTTCCCACGGAATCTCCCACTGTGGTGACACCCCCTGAGGAAAAAAGGTCGAAGAAATGGACCTCGAAATTATTTCTAACCCCAGACTCTGTAGGGGCAGAGGGGGCATTCGAGGAGAAAAGGAAGAACACCCACCGGTCAAAGGCTGGCCCCAGTCCGGGGGAGTTCACGGGAACGGATGCAAATCTTCTCCAAATTCGTTTACCGGCAACATCGGTAATCGAGTACTTGGGAATTAAGTGTCAAGGAGCACAACTGAAATACGACTTAATGTGGTTTGTTCCTTTTTTGGTTCTGTTCACCATGTTTGCGGTATGGGGGAATGGGGATACACTAAATATTCACTTTAACGAAGAAGCACTGAGACGGAGGGCGGACATTGGTCTGTACAGCTTATGGAGCAGACACACCTCCATCATGGAAGAAGCGTTTAAAATAGATTCCGAAAAATGTGAAGAACAACAACAGTAGTCCGTTTGCGTCGGGAGGAAGCAAAAAGTATCCTTGGATGTACAGCAATTACAACGATGTCGCGAATGACTGGACACCACAGCCCAATCCCAAGGCAGCGGCAGATGAACAAGTAGAGCGGGTTAGTAGTGTGTACCGGGATCCTACCTTTGTCAATTTGGAGTCGATAAGAACGAAGAGGGATCTAATGCGGTGGGTTCTAGACACTTTCGTACCCCAGCACTGGAACTGTGACAGCGAGTCGTATGAAGAGCCGTGGATGGTAAGCCGGCGCGGCTCGCAGCGTATGGTGGGCGCAGTGCGCATACGAACGGAGCGACGAGTGGTAAACAACACATGTAGGCGAAAAGAGCTACAGGGACTCGTGTCCTGTCAGGCAAGATCCACTTCAGGGAAGATCTCCTCTCCTCCCCTCGTTCCTGCGTCGTTTTGCAACCGTGGAAATCCGGCCAACCCCAACGAAACCCTCTTTGACTATAATTACACGATAAAAGGGTACCAGATGCTTCTGCCCTTCACCACGTCGTGTAGTACAATAAAGGATTCTCTAAAGATAATAGAGACAGAAAAGCAAGATGTGGACTGGTCGAATGGGAAAAGCTATGTCATGATGAGTGAGCTGTGGAATGAATTCAAGACGGACACAGAAGACCCAGGCTGCTGCTCGTCTTTCCTGTTCCACCGGAGTGTTTCCCATTTGTCTCTGGAGTACGTCGTTTACGCCCCCGTCATTGAATCCTTCATGTATGTGTCAACGGACTTTGCGTTTCGGGCAACTGGCACGACTGTCAAACCCAGCATGACGATTTACACAGCCCCTGTGCTCTCCGCCCATGTCCACTTCACTAAACTCGCCTTGAGCATCGCGTTGGCCATCTACCTTCTCTACTATTTTTGCCACATCTGCTTGAAGCACTACGAACGCTACAAGGGGACCATCACAAGCATGCGTAAGACCCAACAGACCGCTTTGATTCGGGTGGTTGTACTCCTCCAGCAGGTGTTCCAGCTGTGGAGCCTTTTTCTCCTTCTTGCGATGGTGTTCACGTTTGCAGATCTTGTCGCTCTCTGGTGGATGTGGGGCCGGGTCGATGAGGATGCATTGTTGAAGTACGAGAAGCGTTTCGATTTTCCTCAACCCATTGCGGACTACTGTAAGGAAACAGCCCCACTGCGTGCCAAGTTATTGGCGGCAGCTTCCTTCTTTGTCTATCTCTCCTCCATTCGGTATTGTACCTTGTTCTCACGGTTGTGGATGATACTGGAAGCCATTTATAACGCTTTAGAGCGCGTACTGGGTTTAGTAATTCTGTGGATGCTCATGATAGTGAGTCTTTCCGTGTGCTGTATCATTCTCTTTGGGGAAGTGAACTCGGAATTTGGGAGCATCTCCGCCGCTTATGATACACTTTTGCTCATGTACATTGACCGCGGTAAGTGGCTCTTCACCCACGTTGGTTGGGACAGCGGCACCTCTGACTTCAGCACCACCGTCCCGTCCTCTTCAGGGTCCCTGCTCAAGAAGGACAAAACCATCGAGCTCACCTATATGCGGAACAAGATGTATCAGGTTTCTCCGGCCATTTACCAGCTTATTTATTATACCTTCAATTTTATTTTTATTTTTCTGGTGAACTCGTGGATCATTGCGGTGTTGACGGAGTCGTACGAACAAGTGACCAATCAAAACAAGACCGTGATATGGGGCACGACGGATAGCTTGAGTAAATTTCTACGTGAAATACGCCGCTCGTTGTCGCTCAAATTCTTCGCCGAGGCAGTCCGACGGCTTTTATGGGCGCGGCGATCAGAACTGCTGTACGCCGATGTGGCGAACGCGATCCGCCTTAACCTAGAGCGGAGAGGAAAAGGGGAATCCCAAGCCGACCCGGACGACGACGTGTACATGATGACGTACTCCTCCCTGTTGTGGATATTACCACGTGAACTCCAGGCCGAGTTCGGCCCTCACCATCTCCGGAAACTATGGCAGTCCTGCGCTGACTACGTGGAGACGCTTGTTCAGCACGACACCAACGCCGTTGCGCAGCAGTGGCGGCGACACTGGGAGCGATGCGAAGACGGGATTCAAGGCTGGTTGTCCGCTGTGGTGCCAAAGGAGGTGGACCTGGAATCCAAGGCGGTAGAGGTAGGAATTCTACTGGACGAACTGCCCCCAAAAATTCTAAAGTATGTAGAAAAATATGGCGTTCAATAGACACACAGACAAAACAACAACAAAAAAAAAGAGAAAAACAATCTACATGTATACTATATGCTATATCACTTTCCTTTTTTACTTTTATTTTTCTTTCCCTCGACACCACTTTCTGTGACGTTTCACCTTTCCCTTCGGCACTAAACTCACCACCCCCTCCGCCTCCCTCCCTCTCTCTATCTATCTATCTCTCCCTCCCCTCCCCTAATATCCCAACGAGCCATGGGTCCCAGCCCACCTCCCTCACGCCGAAGACAAGCCCCCCTCTTTGGGAGCCCACCCAAATAGGAAAAAAAAAAGTAGCCTACGCAAGAGGGGAGGCGCCCCTCCTCACGAGCGACAAGACTCACGGCGCGGCCATCCAAATGAAGCAGAAAAAAAAAGAGGGAAAAGGTTGATCGAAAGGTACCGCTTTTTTTCACACTATTGTTGAAAAAGGATCAAGATTCGAGAGGGAATCGTTAAATGCAAAACACGACAATCAATAAAAAAAAAAAATTGAGAGAAGAAATCACTATATATGAAAAAAAAAAAAGATTTAAGCGTAAAAAAAGCGTATAAAATGATTTATAAAAAAAAAATGAAGCACGTAAAAAGACAAAACAGCGACTTTGCCTCTCTTTTCGTTTCCTAGAAATGCCACAGTGGTTGGAGAAAAGATTAAAGCGTTGTCATCAGTACGACAAGCGACACCAAGGTGGCAATGGCGGTATAGCTGCCAGCCAACACAGCGGCGTCCGTTGCAGGGCAAGCGCCTTTGCTGTCGGGCACTGCGCCGCTCTTCTTGCAGGTGTCGCAGGTGTTGCCATCCGAGCAGGTCTTACAGTTGGGTTTGCAGGTGCTGGTACAGCCGGTGGCCTCCCCATAGAAGCCCTCCTTGCAGATATCACAGGTGTTGCCATCCGAGCAGGTCTTGCAGTTGGGTTTGCAGGTGCTGGTACAGCCGGTGGCCTCTCCGTAGAACCCTGTCATGCAGGCCTGACAGTCTTCGTTTGGATAGCATACGGCACAGTTTCCATCACATTTCGTGGCGCACGATCCGTCTTCAAAGGCGTATCCAAGTTTGCAGTTACCACACGAATCAGCATTCACACACTCGGCACAGTTCAACGGACATTTCCCCGTACATTTGCCGTTTTCTGGAAAGAGACCACTTTTACAAATCTCACAGGTGGTGGAATCGGTACAAAAGTCACAGTTAGCAGGACACTGACCTTCACATTTCCCTCCCACCTGGAAGAAACCAACGGAGCACAGCGAGCAACTGTCACCATCCGTACAGGATGCACAATTGGATGGGCACTTACCCATACACTTTCCATTCGTAAAGAAAAGACCCTGTTCGCAAGTGTCGCAGGAATCCGCAGAGGTGCAGTATAAGCAATTAGCAGGGCACCTCAAGCACTTGCCATCGTCTGTTGGATCGAGATAGTAGCCATACTTGCACTCGGTACACGTAGGGTCGTTGCAGTAGGCGCTTTGACAACGTGGGTCGCATGCGCCTTTCACCACCGTAAGTAATACGGCAAAGGTGATTACAGCCTTCCGCATAGTGGAGTAGACAGTCATATTGAAAGGGAATAAATTGGCTTAAAACTTCAACAGATTGCGAGCGAGAAGAAAACAGGAAAGAGAAGGAGAGGGAGGAAGGAAGGAGAAAATGTAAAACACGGTTTCAACAGAAAATCGAAATACGGGACAGTAGAATACATTAAACAAGTAAAAGAAAGCAAAGGAGAAGATTGGTAAAAAAAAAAAATGTGTTAGTAAAGTGAAAACAAGAAATGTACATTACACTATACACGGAAAGAGCTATATCCGTTATTTCAGCGATGATGAAGAGGAACGATGCCGTTGTCGGTGTATTCCAGTTGGTCGGGCAACACTATCTGTACATCCACCTCTCCCTTCCTCTTTGCCGCTCTTCGTTGTTGAATTAAAGCCTTCATCTGTGAGCGCTCCGCCTCACGTTTCGCCCGGTGTGCCTCCCTCGCTGCCTCTATCTCTCCCAATTCCTCCGGAGAATAATGCGGCGGAGAGCGCGCGTGACTAGACTGTCTGGGGTGATGAGCCATAGAGATGCGCTTGGGCACCGTCGTCGCCGAGGCGGTGGAGTGGCGCTGCTTCATTGGGGTGGGTCGGGGGTTCGTCTGTTTGACCGGTTTACTGTAGATCACTTGAGGAGGGGGGCGGCGTGGGCGGCGGGAGGGGGAGGGACGCTGAGGGGGCGGGGAGGGACCTTTGAGGGGTGCACGAGCCGCCTGCTTCACCACCTTGGGGGAAGAAGCTCTCTGACGCTCCCGCTCCTCTCTCTCTCGTTGGGTCTTGAGCACCTCGTAGTCATGCTCGCGGAACTGCCCTAGATAAGCCTCGATGGAGGCGAAGTCGCCTTGATGTGCCGCCCACAGGCTAAACTCTCCCGTCTCTTTCGGACGAGCCTCGTCGGCACTACCCGCCGGACGGCGAAGTAGCGAGTCGACGATGGGGGTGTGGGTGGTGCTGGAGGGCGCACTATCGGCGTGCAGCACCGACGCCTCTTTAGGGGGACTTTCCTCCTCGAGATGGTGAACCAGTGAAGACGCACTGGAGCTACTGTGACTCATTTCCTTTACCTGAGGTGACGGTGGCAGTGGTGGGGGTGCTGTATCCTTCGTGATACGTGGGATAGAGGCTGGGGGTTGCTTTATCACCTGTTTGGTTCGGATATGACTGCTGGGTGAGAGGTCCATTTGCTGTGGTGGGTCACACACCACCGCCTCCTTCTCTAGCGGTGGGACGAGCGGCGCTGTCACCACCTCTTCTCCATGGCCCATATGTTGTTGACGAATGGATGTGATCTCCTCCAAGGCGGCGGCGGCGGTGATACGTCCGGCTGGATTCACAACGAGCATCGAGAGAATCAACTTGCGTAGCGGCTCCGGGACGGTATCCGGGAGGGGTATTACCTTCCCCCCCGTCACGTCCTGTACCAGTCGTGCGAAGCTGGTGGCGGAAAATGGGCGGTGTCCTGCTACTATTTCGTACAACACACACCCCAAAGACCACATGTCAGAGGAAAACGAGTACTTCTCCCCTAACAGCACCTCTGGGGACAACCAGAGAGGCGAACCGATAAACGTGGATGTCATGTCTCCACCAGCGTTTTGCATCAGTTTCGCGGATCCGAAATCCCCTAAAAATAGTGTCTTGGTGTCTTTGGACAAGAAAATATTACCCGGTTTGATGTCCCGGTGCATGACTCGATTTTCATGACAAAAGGCTACCGCCTCAATCAGTTGACTAAACCACAACAACGTCGTCTCGTAAGTGGGCTGCTTCTTGAGTTCACTAAGTCTTGATAGAAAACTATCTAGATCCCCCCCTTCCTCATACTCTGCTACTACATACAGTGTACCGTCCTCCTCTATGAAACTCTCCAATACACGGACAATGTTACTGTGACGCAGACGCAACGAGACACTGAGCTCCTCCATACTGTCTAAACGCTTGATCACCACTTTGTGGCTTGAATTCTGCTTGTCTACTGCCAGAAAGGCCCCATTGGTCCCTCCGAGGTCGCGTATTTTATCGTAATGATCTTTTCCCATAGAGTAGTAAACACACAGACAGACAGGAAATCAAAAAATAAAATAAAAACGAACTTTGGATCGCAAAGAATAAAAGTGGAAGAAAGGTGAAGTAGAGTGAGAATATATACCTAGAATTACACATTGGAACAAAAAAAAAAAAACACAAAGATCCCAGAGAAAAAAAAAAGAAAGAAAGCATGAACAATTTATTAAAAAAAAAAAAACTGTATTGGTGTTGAGTTTCTGTTATTATTTTTCATCCTCCCCTCCAAAAAAAAAAAAAGTGCGAGCAGCGTCCCTAAACGGGTAAAACATTGTTAAAAACTTAGTAGGGCACTACTACCAAGTAGATTATTATTTTTTTTATTTTCTCCTTTTTACCCCTATTTACTGCTGTTACTGAAACGTTTTTCCTCATTGTAGTGTAGGCACATATTACAGTAGCATAGTAGTAATTCATCTCGGGGATATATATCCACCGAGTAGAGCCCATCGGTTTCCCTACGCTCCATGAAGAGAGGGCCGGTCGTCTGTACCCCTTTTCTACTATGATCCCTTCGGATTTGGGAAAGGCTCACGGTGAAGGAGTACTGACTCCAGTTAAAGTTGCACTGCAATCGATGCCAGCTCTTTGGTGGTAGCGACAGCGTCGTCGCCGTCGCCTCCCAGCGAGGCGGACCAGCATCGGTACAGTTCACCTCTGTGGTGGTGAGAGGCTGGAACTTATCGATGTAAGGAGTGGGTTCCAGAAAGTTACGAGAGGGGCCTTGAGAGAGAGTGGAAGCAGACGGAGGGGACTGCACGATCGGCTTCATGCCGCGTACGTGAAGGTGGGGTCCATCGAGATCAAAAGAGAGCAGTTTGTGTCCGTGACTATCCCGAAGAACGATATTCTCCCTCGCACGAGAGCGGGAGGTACAGGGGTAGAGATCGAGAAGAAGCGACACCGGTCTGTTGGGTAGGTGGGGCGGCAGTCCGTACAACAGGGCGCCGGGGGCTACCACCGCCTCACGCGACGTCGTCTCGGGGTCCTTCATTAAAGTCAGGTAGGCAGGTCCATTGGACTCCGAGGAGGCAAAAGAATGGGTCAAACTTCCGTCGTTTTCCTCCCACCCCACGTTCGACGTCGTGGTGGTATTCTTACGGCGTCTTGTAGGAAGTGAGGCCCCTTCCTCCCTTAAGCTGGTGGAATCCCCACCAGGAGCTGGAGCGTCCTTGGTGTGAGTGTGGTCCTCCCTGCCGCTGGGGCTGTCCTCCGAAGGGTTTGGGTAGAACGGATGCGGTGAAGGGTCTACTGGATTCTGTCGCTCAGGCTGGGCGCTTAATGCCTCCTTTAGTTGTGCCTCTAAAGAGCACTTCTCCTCATTTAGACGAAAGAGGTCGGCATCGTATTGTTTAATCAACTCTTGTGCTCGGTCGCAGTTCACACAGCGTGGACCTCGCACCCGCCAGCCATGTTGTATAATTTTGTCGTCGATTTCAGAAAGAATAATAGGGTCGGCAGTGGGGGCGCTGCGTGAAGCAAGTCCCAACACCTGTGAAAACAGAGAAGATGGGAAGGAGGGAGAGGCACCTTGCGTGAGACTCCGGAGTAGATCAGAAAACGGCATCGCCTTACTGAAAGAATCGAGTAAAGAGGACATTTCCTCAAACGTGAAGGAGGCAATTTGGAAAAAGGGGCCCGAAAGTAACCAATAAAACATCTCCTCCAGACTGGTCAGTCGCAAACCAGTCTCCGAAAGCACGTATAAGAGACTTAGGACTTCCAATGGTAGCATCCCACACACGCGGGAGGGTGCCTCCATTAAGGCCGCCGTCAACTCCGCCAACAGCCACTGTGGGACACTGCGTAGACGAACTGGGTGGGTATCGGTTGGGGACCCAGACAGGTCCCTGATCGATCCACTCCCTGGCGGTCGGACATACTCACTCTGGTGCCTTTGAACAATGTAACGAAAGAACTCTTCCTTGAGGGCTGTCAGGCGAGAGCGAAAATTGGCCCACTCCACACCGTTCATCACAGCCGCAGCGCTAAAGTAGATCCAACTGTACTGCAGTATCCAGTACTGGTCGAGCCAAACTTCAAACGGAAGGGTACGCTCGGCTTCTGTTTTGGTGCTCCCCTCTACCAAGAGCCCCTCGTAAAATTCCAGAAACTGTGGGAAGGTGAACTGGCGTCGCAGAGGGGAAAAAGTCTCCAACCACTCCCGAACCCAAAGAGGCAGCACGTCAGAGACGCCGACAGGGACACTCTCTGTCCACGGATCCCAACCCTGTCGTGGCCCGGAGTCAAACGACCACTCCCGTACCAGTCGCATCAGGCGCGAGAAGGAGACGGGGAAACCACACATGAGGAACCACTGCATCTCGGGTACTGTTACACAGCCGCGCCGGTGACGATCCATAATACGAAAGCACTCCTCCACCATTCGCAACTGATCCTCGTTGTTACGGAAGAGTGAATTTCCCTTCTTTTCCTCCGAGTGTGTCGGTACTTTTCGACCCTTCCGCGCCGTGTGGGATGAAGAAACCGCCCCTGCCTGTTTCACGCTGGACCCTTTGGTAGAGACGCTCCCTCTGGAAGACACCTCCTCCCGACCGTCTGACGAGGAAGAGGAGGAGGAGGAAGAAAGACTGGAGGACGTGGGGTTGGTGGAGAAGGACTCTGTGCTGTGTGGATCGCTGTCGGAGGAGCTCTTAAAACTACGGCGGTTGTGGCGGCGATGCTGTTTAGCGTGTACGGCCTCCTTTTTTCGCTTATCGGAGCCTTCCCGTCTCGAGCTGGTATGCGTGTGTCGCCAGTGTTTATCCCTTCCTTTTCCTCTACTGTCCTCGTCTCTTTCCACCCTTTCCTCTCCTATTTTACTATTATTACTATTATTATTACTGTGTGATTTTGTCTTTTTCCGTCCTTTCGAGGGGGTCCTTTTTTCCTTCTTTCGACCCTTGTGTTCCACGACAGAGGAATCCGAGTGCTCACTCTGGTGCTTGTGTCTTTGGGTGGTACGTTTGTTTTCCTCCGTCTTCCGTCTCTCCTCCGCAAGTTTCTCCTTGTATCGGTGCTTTTCATTATGTATAAACAACGAGTACCCGACAAAATTTTGAACCTCTCGAAGGCACGACGCCTCTTTTCTGACCAACACTTCGTTCAAGTACTTTTCCATGTAGTTTTTCCTCAGTTCACGCTCCTCAGGGGGCACCACACGGTCCTCTCCCCCACTCCCCTGACTGCCAGTGCTGTGGGAGAGAGCCCCTGCGGATTGAGAAGCATCACTGCTGTAGGAGGCATTACGCTCGAGGGGGAGGCGACTACTAGGGCTTTTACCCATCAACAGCGCCTCAGGCACCGCCGGGGGTACAAATTTGGGACAGACAGAGGCGATAAAACGAACGAGTTGTTCAAATTGGGTCCATTTCGCTCTGGTCTGCGCTACTTGCTGTCGCTTATGCGCCGCATCGCTCTCGTCCTCGTCCTCAGGGTCGCCTCTCCCTATTAATAGGTGCACTCGATAAGCGTCACAGCTAGCCCGTACACCGAGAAAATTAGGGTCGGGTGAGGACCCGAGAGGATTCCCTTCCATCTGCTTCTTCAACAGTAATACGTCGTCGAAGGATTTGGTGTTGGTGAAAGAGTTGTTGGCGACGTTGCTTAAGAAGGCGTTAGGGGGTTGGGCGAAGAGGGACTGACCGAAGGGGAGGTGTGTTATACTGTTATTATTCAGTACGATACTGTTGTTGTTAATGACGGCGGGATTGGTCGAACTGCTCGTCATGTTGTACGGATTAAAGATGCTACTGTTCCCCACCATACTATTATTCGGTATACTATTATTATAGTAAGTACTGTTGTTATTCTGGTAACTACTCAAGTCGCTGGTGTTTTGGATTCCAAGCTGTTCTGCCGGAACCGCAGACACTAGCACGGACAACTCCTCGATGGGAGTTGCGGTATACTGAAGTGAAAGGTGGAGGTTACTATTGTTGTTTAACGGGCCTTTGGAGCGACCACCGAGACTGCTATTGGTAAGGGGCCCTGCGCCATTCGCACTACTGATGCTGTGATTACTAACGAGCATCTGAATGAACTCAGCTAAATTCTATTATTATTATTATTTCCTATCAATCTCTGGGTGTAAAAATAAAAAAAAGGAAAGGGGAAAAAGGAAAAAGGAAAAGAACAGAACAGAATTTTGTTCTCCAGTACGTTTTCTAACTAACGTGCAAACAATCAAAAAAAAAAAGACAATCCGTAGGTCAATATACATAAAATAAAACAATATATATATATATATATATATATATATATATAATATACACTCTCACAACGCTGAGAAGGTTCAGGCATTCGACTTGGAAAGGAACCGGTCTAGTACCAGCACCTGCTCCACCAAAGGTAACACCGGCCACTGCTCCCGCTGCGGCACCCAGCCCATTACGACAGCAGGGTCACGGTGAACGACATCGTTGTCACGGTAATAGGAATACACGGCGGCAAAGACGTTTGGGTTTAACTTTTTCAAAATAGACTTGACCAGTTTCTGTCTGCGTTCGGCGTAGGCGGATAGGGACTTGGGATGTTTCGGTGTCGTCAGGAGTCTCTCCGTATCCTCCAGACCCGACCCACGTCGCTGCTCCCCCTTTTCCCCTATTTCTCGGTGGGAGCGGTACTTGTAGGCGTCTGGTAGGGTGGACTGCATCCCTGAACCATATCGTTCGTACAAGGCGTCGCTATCCTTTTGTCTTTGCTTGGACTGAGAGACTAACTGAAGAAACAAACGCAGTCGCCACACCTCCTCCGCGATGGCCTCCGTGGGCATCCCATTCATATCGGCTACATTAGGGTACTGAGCAAAGAAGTGGCTCTCCGAGGACTGAGATACACGATGCATATTACTATCCGTCCGCACTACATCCTGCAGCATGTACGGCTTCATACTTGCCGTCGGCTCCATCCCGAGCGGGCTGTTCATTTGAATAGGCGACTGCTCCTTGCTCACGTAGACTGGAAAAGGGGTTTGGCTACCGGCAACAAAAAAAGTACCCGCCGAGGCCCCAATCCCCATCGATGAGATAGAACTGTTAGGCGTCATGCGGGAGTAGGTGGCGGAGGCCTCGGCGGCACGGCGGTTCGCCTCCTCCCGATCCACAGACGGCAGTCGAAGCGGCTCGCGTAGTTCCTTCTCTACTTGACTGTGGTGAATCGTAGGTGCCTCTAATTCACTCACCTGCGCCATAAACGACTTCTCCTCGTTGGTCTGAGGTCCGTCGCTGGGCACGCGCAGGGAGAGTAGTAGTTCAATGTACGCCCGGACGCAAGGGACACGTAGCACCTCATCGCTGCTAGGCCGCTTCGCAAGGTCCGTCTCGAGCAGTGCATTAATCAGCTCTTTAATGCACGTAGGGTAGTGGGCGGGTATGGGCTCCCGCTCCCCCCGACTGACACGAAGGACCAAGGTGGCAAGGTCGTTGGTCTGAAATGGGTGTCGCAAGCAAAGCAGCTCATAGAGGATGCACCCAAGGGCCCATACATCCGCCTTGGGCCCAGCAGGACCTCCCTGTAGGGTTTCAGGTGGCATATACATGGGGGTTCCCTTCAGAAAGTCATCGTGTTGGTCGAGAGGGTTGGCGCTAAACGTGTCACCGCCCCGAGACACGGAAAGAGGGGAAAGTGGTACTGGGGCCGCATCCGAGTTAAGGCGGCTCATACGATTACGGCTCATTGTGCTAGCACTGTTCAACCGCCTCATACTGTTCCTCCACGTAAGCATATTCGGGTCTATGGTCTCCGCAATCCCAAAGTCCCCCACTGCTACACAGTCATTGTGACGATCAATAAAGATATTATGCGATTTGATATCACGATGAACAATATTTTGGTGATGTAGGTAGTTTACTCCCAAGAGCATCTCTACAAAGTACAACATAACCTCACGCAGGGGTAGATACTCATCCTTCTCTCGCTGACGGCTGACCAACAAATCAATATCGCCACCGTCGTAGTAATCCATAACAATACACAAGTCATTATCGTTGAAGAGGAAGGCGTCTCTCTGTGCGACGATGTAGGGGTGGGATAGTTTATTCATTACAAATATCTCCTGCGCCGCTTCTCGTCTCTCCTTATGCGTTAACCCCTCTAACGGAATACGCTTCATGACTAATATCTTATCATCCAAGATGTGCCTAATACGAAACACTACGCCAAAGCTGCCAGTGGCCATCTTTTCTAATATTTGATACTCATGTAACTTTGGCATTGTATAGGTAAGTTAAAAAAATCTTCCTTTAAATAAAATGATAAAGTTTTAGAGTAAAAAAAAAAATTGGAGTTAAAAGAATAAGAAGAGCTTTTATCGGCCTCATTGTTTAGACTTTATAGAGGTACGATAGACGAGCAGTGAAAGAATAATGAGCAACAAAAAAAAAAAAACAGCAGACAGAAAGAATAGTGGTGAATACTTCTGAGTAAATTAAAAAGCTGAAGAAAGAGAATACAGAGGAGATTATTGACCTATAGAATCACGTCTCTGTTCGTCTTCCTCGAGGGGATCAAGGTCAGCTTGCAGCCATACGTGCTCCAGTCCATGTCGTCGTCGTAATTGCCACTCGATATTCCCCACCTGGCTAAAATAGAAGTACTTGATGACAGAAGGGTCCTGCGTCTGCAAGATACGCTGCACCTCCCTATCCCTTGACGAAGAAGACGGTCCCCCACAGAGCACTTCAATAGGCAGCTCTGGTGACCGTGATCTTTTTCTGTGTGGGTGAACGTCACCGCTACAAATAGCGACCGGTTCGCGCTCCACATTATACCGCGCGCAAACACTTTCCCAACGTCGCTTGAGGTCGATGTGAAGAAGGTACTCCCATTCCTCTGCTAAGGAAAAGACCGTTTTAACGCCAGGATTTCGGGTCAGCTTTTGAAGCAATACGAGTGGACTTTGAAACCCTGGGAGACCACCTTGTGCTGGTCGGGAAGACTGGTGGGCGTAACAATACAAACGATAGAGGTCCACCCCAATGCGCCGCCAAATCGCATACTTTTCCTCTCGTTCTCTCCTTGTATAGTGAAATGGAAAATTCGGTGTCACCGTAGAAAACGAATCCCGTTCGCTCCAGCCCCCCCAGCGAAAGAACGTAAATTCCTCCGAGCTCTTTGCCGTATCGGTATTCATCCCTCGGTAGTCCACCCACGACTGGGTTTCTCTCACCACGTCCTCCTCCTCCTCGTGAAGTCGACCGTACAGAGTGGAGAAACAACGACTGGTGGGGTCCAACGAGGGGCTGCCCTCTTTGGAGGGAAACGGTGGGGAAGATGATGTTCGATCCCACGTGAGTTGGAGGGCTGCTTGTTGTTCGCCCATGTCAAAAAACTGATAGCAAAACGTTTTAAACTGCAAAAAGTATTCTCGCTTTAAGCCATTCAAAACCAGCACCTCTAAAGAAACCTTTCTTCTTTTTATCTCCCTCAAAATAAATAACTTTTCCGGATCCCCCATTATCATCGGTTCGGAAAATGTGGGTGTCGGTAAACTGTAGGGGGCCTCTTCCGTCATCTGTGATGAGCAATCCACTTTTCTTGCAGGAGTGGAAAACAACTCTAAACACGCTCCCTTCAAAGAGGGGCAAGGGATTTTATCGTGGCGACACAGACACGTGCGTCTCACCCGGCGACGCAGGAAACGATGACAGTGATCGAAGGCGTTAGTGGCGGAAAGGGGAGTTGAATCACACGCTGTTGTCTCGTCAGGAAGCGAGCCAGACTGAAGCTCAGGGGAGACCTGCTCCTCCCCTCCGTGTGCTCCACCCCACGAGTTTTCGTAAAAGGTGATGAGAGAGGCTACCTTGCTCTCAGCGAAATTCTTTAGTGAATAAAACGAAATGCTATCGTTTTTCATATCGGAATAGAACAAAATGTTATTTCTGTGATGTAGCGGTTTGTATTTACTTTCCCCTCTGTATCGACCCTGTGTATCGCTAACATGATTATTATTATCCTTATTAGTATTGCAATCCCCTCTATTAAGGTCTTCGGGGCACTCTTCGGGTTTACTTTGAATTCTATCAGAGTACTGAAGACGGTCATTATAAAGGGTAAAGTTATTGTTTTCTTTCCCTTGATTGCCTTGTGGAAATAATAAAAAGGACCACTTAAGGTCGCTTTCCAATCCCTCCGTCTCTCGAAAGACACTCATGTGTATGAAGTGGTCCATATCGTGGTCTTTTTTTTTTGTCATCCTAGCGTGTATCCACGGAGGCAACGAGGCAGTCCATCTCTCGAGAGGCGTGAAGAGGGAGTTGGACATCAAGTAGTACGAGGAGAGTAACCCAAAGGCGTCCTCTCTAGATGGTGGTACCTCCGTGCCGGCAGGGAGAACTCCTTCCAACGCCCTCATGTCGCTGCACAACAGACGAGATTCTATTTCAAACTTCCGAGACAACCCCTCCTTTAAAGGGCGGTAATCACTCTGTCCATCCCTCTCCATACTCTTAGGATTCGTAGTAGTAGTAGTGTGGTTATGGAGCTCAAGGGAATCACTCGACTCGTAGTTACCCAACAGTATTTCAGTTGTATTTAATTCCCCTTTGTCGGATGTTCTCTCCATCCGTCTGAGAGGTGCCCAAGGGAATGGAAGTCGATCCGAGGCGGAATTCCCAGAGCCACTGTTTTCTTGCTTCGTGTAACTCAGTGGAGAAAGCAGTGAGCGGAACGCCTGGTTTTCCCTCCCATCCTTACGTGGTCCTTTCCCGAGTACAAGGTACTCTCTTATCCATAGAACGACGTCATCCATTGGAGGACACCTATATGTTGAAACGAAAGGGTCACCGTCATCGTCATCTTTACCGTGGGCAGCCTCCACCACATTCTTACGGTTATGAGGATTCTGGGGAAACCTGTACCAGTGGTTCTCCACCTTTGCATTCTGGAACAGTAGGCCATACAGTGTACTCGATCGCACTGGGTCTTCGGCCCAGTCGTTAGGGCCCTCTCTATGACACTGGTTGGATGCTAGGCCCAGTAATAGACACCCCACCGGCAGTAGGAACCTTTCAAAGAGCGTGGCCTCCTTGTCCCCCTCCTCCGGTAGGGAGTGCAAGGGGGGAGAGAAAGAGGGCCCCCTCCGCCACGAGTGGTGTTTATCGTGATCCAGTAAACGGCAGTAATCATCTAGGAAAGGGATTTCCCTCCTCCAAAGGGGTTTAGTAGGGTAGGACATCTCTTTCGAGGTGACCGCCTGGGCCATCTGATGCCTTCTCTCCTCCCACAATCCACAAAGAGAGACCCAGCGATGGGCGCGGGGGTGCTGTTGTAGAACACTACTGTAGTTTTCGCAAATCCGTTCCACCAAGTCGCCTCCCTTCATGTTCTTCAATGGCACCTTCTTCAAGACATGCGTTGGGTTCACAGGGTACGGATACTGCACCGCTGTGGACTGAGAAAGGGCTTGTAAATTGAACTCAAACTTCTCCAGGATCATTGTCGAGAAATAAGTATGACCCTGCTCGATAAAGACTTCTTTTTCGCTCTGGTTGTACTCTTGTTGAATAGGATGGGATGGATTCAGTAAAAGAGAGTGTAAGACCGCTGTGGGAGAGGGAAGAGTGCTTTTCGTCTTGGAATTTGGAGAAGGGATTAATGTACCGAAATGATTCGATGTAAAGCGGTGTTGGTTATCCTCCAGCAAAGTGAGTCTTTTCTGTGCCCCAGCTGCCCATGGTGCCGGAGGGAGAAAGAACGAACCAGAGAACGGAAAGAATAACTTTTTATCGAGTCTCGGGACTTTATCCTGGGAATTAGTCGACTCCTCGATCACTTCCTTCTCCCCTTCACCGTACCGTAGAACTTTTTTACCTTCTTCCAGTAGTTTTCTCTCCACGACCTTGGTAGTGTACTCCAACCGAGGACACGGAGAATTGGGTGAAGTAGCCACAAAAGTGCTATCACAAGGTAACACACTTTTTACGTAATAAGGGGAAAAAATTATTCGATCCTTTCGTTTTCCGTTTAATAAGAACAATATTTTTTCCCTCTCCTTGTTTATTCCCGTTTGGCACGGATTGGCAGTCCATTCCTTTATCAGCAGCAGTTTGTGTATAGAAGGCAAGCCTTCAGAAAGGGTATTAAAACTACCCTTTCGAATGTTCTGTATATTCTGTGTATTATGTCTTCTGCTTGAACTTCCATCCACATTAGACCCCTTCTTATCGTTGCCGTCCTTGCCAAGCGTGTAAGACAACACCAAAGGGGAAACGTTTTCCACTGTATAAACAGTCGGATAGAATAGCTGGCGGTGCAAGACAGAAAGTTGGACCGATGGACTCTCGGACAGAGAAGTGTAGCTTCGTGCTTTTTCCCCTTTTGGGTCTCTTTCGTAAGGGAAAAATTTCAGCGGCATTCAATTATATCTTCTTTTTTTAATTTCAATTTTATAGTTCTTCTTTCTTTCCTTTTCTCGCTTCAGAAGTACAACCCAAAAGACAATACATGTAAAAAAAAAAAAAGGAGAAGGGAGAGAGAGAAAGATAAGACAGCTTAAGTTGACGGTATCCACATCTCTGCAGTGACATTGCCCCAATATCGATCTGCTCTGTACAAGGCAAAACGAGACCGGTGCAAAAAAAAAAAAAAAGACACGGAGAACATTGCCCTCAGGAGACGTAAATTAAATATATTTGTCATTCCTATTTACCCCCCACTTAAAAAGAGTCACTTCAGAAAAAAAGAGTGCACTTTTTCAGTTCCTCTATTGTCTTCTTGCCTCACTTTTTCCCTTTTTTTTTATCTCGTTTCCGCCGTTCCTCCCTCCACATTTTCCTCACATGATCGATTGTAAGGGTCTGCGTTTCTATATCCTCATTCATCGGCACCTCTACCGTCTCACCGGAGCCCTCCGCCTCACCTCCTCCGTCCTTCGCCTCCGGGTTCGTGTCGCCTACATTGCTTTCTTTTTGTGGAGGCCAATCCCCATTGATATACTCCGCGTCTTCGTTCGAGTAAAACCAAGACCGGTGCACCGGGTTCTCGATGTCGGCGTCCCCCCTCTCTCTGTATGCCTTCTCCAGGGATGGCAGCCAATCCCGTTGAAAGAGTACCAATGCTTTTTCGATATTGTGTATGGTATTGGGAGCATACCTAGTCGCAACATAATTGGTGATGGAGGTAGGTATCCAACCCCCAGGATCGGAGTGCGTGAGATAGGTAAGCGAGGTCCCGATGATCTTCTTTTTTTTCTTTTCCTCTGGCTTTTCCGTTTGATCGGCACCTCCTTTTTTTTCTTTCGCTCCCTCCTCCTCTTCCTCCTCGTCTTCACTGTCTTCATAATAGGGCTGGATTAGATACCCCGTTATTTTAGAAGTGCCTCTCACCCAACTCGAGGAGGTGTTATAGGTTACTTTTTGGTAGTTCTCAGGTATGCGGTTGTGTGGTACGCTGGTGTTAAATATAATGTACTCGTAGTGCTGTTGTCGCTCTTCTTCGGAGAGTGACTCCCCCTCCTGTTGGTGGGCTTGAAGCATCTCCCCCTTTTCGTAGAAAGAAGAATTCATAAACCACATCCGCTGATTCACAAAGTCGCGGCTAGCGACAAGACTCAAAGGACTGTTCCCCGCATAATAGCCGATATCATTGTTTACGTTTAACCGTACAATCTCAAATGCCTCCTTCCTGAAACTATCCCATTCCCCCCGGAAGACGGAGTCGTGAATCATGTCGTAGAGAATGTTAGGGTAGCATCCTTTAAAGGAGGAGGAAAGCACTGGGGTGGTTTCCTCCGTGGAGTTCGTCTCCTTCTCCGCATTACCGCTCCCCTTTTCTATTTTCTTTTCCTTCTCCTTTTTCTTTAGCTCTTTTTTCTGTTTCTTCTCCTCTTCACGGTTCAGAGCAGCCAACTCCTCTTCCTTCTCGCTCTCTGTTGGGAAGAGAAACACTCCAAATACTTTGATCACATGCATCGGTTCCCCTTTTAACTTCTTTGACCACACCACAAACTGATCCATTTTACTATTCTGAAGTTCAAATCCATCCATGGAATCTGCAAAACTCTTAAATCTCATGAAATTATGTTTCCGAGACATTTGATAAATGTGTCCTTCGTGTTCGGTACTCTCACCCAGGAAGGGGAAGGGAGTCTTATAAGAAACAGGAAGGGGGGTGTTCGCCTGTTCACCCTGTCCTTCAGAATCCCGGGACGTCATTTAAATAGTCGATAAATAGCTGAAATGTGCTCTAAAAAAAAAACAATAAAGGAAAAGAAAAAAAAATAAGGAAAGAAAAGCCGATTCCACCACACAAAAAAAAACTACCACAGTTAATAGTACAATCCATTACTGAACTTTAAAAAAAAAATCCACACAATCAGTCACTATGCTTCTCTATCAGCATGAAAGTTGTACGTATACTCCTAGCACTGGAGTACTTTCTTTTTCATTTTTTCCTTTATTAAATCAACCACTGTCGCCGCCACAGCCACTCATTGTTCTAGTTACCGCACGATCCTCCCCTTTCATCTAATGCGCAGCATGAACAGAACTGTTGTAGTCCATTTTGAGCTCCAACATCTTTTTATAACTCTCCAGTTCCCACTGTGCCTTCTCCATTCTCTTCCTCCTTCCGCGTTGAAATCGTTTCTGATCTTTTCGTCTTTCCTCACACTGTTGGTTTTCCTGTACGAGTTGCCTCACAAAGCTATCCGCCGGGTAACAGCGGTGGAATGTGACGTCCTCCGAATCGTCTATTTCTCCCTTCGCTACTTGGACCGATAGAGAGTTTTCTCCCGAGGAGCCGTCGCACTTGTCCCTAACATCGATTTCTTTGAGGGCGATGGTCGGCGGCACCACTGTATCTTTTTTGATCGATTCTACTGGTAAGCCTGTCTGTAAGTTTAAGAGGACACTCTTTTCTCTCTTGGTTGTTTCGCTGGGGGATTTTCTTACGAAGCATACATTAACGTTTCGCTCTGATTCCCTTCTGTTTGTACAAGAGCGGTCCTTCCTTGGATCTGAACCCCCAGTGGTAACCCCCCACCCTTCTCTCGCTTTCAAACCATCCACGCCACTTGTTGTCTCAGCATAATCATCCCCATTACTCATACCACCATCACCGTGAAGCACAGGTTCTTTTTTCTCTTCGTAATCGGCCGTATTTGGGACCCCACGCTCCAGTAGCGCCAACACCTGCTCTACCTCCTCCGTAAGTACTCCATTAAATACTCTCCTTCCAAGGGACTCAGGAGAATCGCTACTGTCGGTGTCATTGTCACCGTCCTCACGCGACTCCACTTCACAGGCACAATTAAACTCAAACGGTTGTAGATGAAACACACTTTCCAAGTAGCACAAGTCCACCCCAACCCGTCGTGAAGGAGCGCTATCAGATTTAAAAAACACCTTCGTCTCCACGCAGTCGTTATACAATAAACCAGTCAATGGTGGGAAGTATGAACCACTAACCGTTTGGTGGGAAGCCGCATAGAAAGGTTGAAGCCTCGTGGGTAGTTGCTTCACTGTGGTATTGGGCCAGTACTCGATCCAGTTGTGAGGCGCCCTCGACGGTGGGGTAGGACCACCCGTATTCACGAACCAAGCGGACGCCGTATCCACCCCCTCCCCACCGCGGCCCCCCTGTCGAGCCGTCTCACCATTGTCACTTCCAAAAAAGTTTAAATACTGATGAGGGACCGAAACTATTTCCTTCAGGACGTGCACGAAGAAATCCGTCTCCCCCTTTTCCTTCAAAGAAAAGACGCAGTCCCCGTGGTAACTGCCTTGAATAAAATACTCCCCGCTGCCCCCTTCCCCCGAGTAAAGCCCGCGTGTCTTTAATAACACCTGATCCTCCCTATTGCTGGTACAGATAATAATGTTAATAATATTTTGGATCAAAGTAAAGTAAACCACATCTGATGAATCTCCAGCGCAGATGTACAGGAACACAGCGACACGACTAAAAGGTACCTTCCCCTCCTCCTTGTAGAACCCCGTAACTTTCCTCCCTCTCCGACCCCCACCTCCCCTCGGCGGTCCAGGCTATATAGAAAGTCCTCTGGCAAAGACACCTCCGCAATAAAAGGTACGCGCGGGACCACACACCCCCTTCCTTCTCCTTCCGCCGGCAATGCCTCACAGGAAGCCCTCTGAGAACCCAAAGAGACATTACCTAACAGCAACGACAGTGCCCCATCCCACTGTGTCTCGTTATACCGATTAAGCACCCGAGGCGGCAACAGCTGTAGGCGCGTCACAGGATCCCTAAGCCCGACAGAGTCGAGTACAGAGACACTCTCCCCCCACCGCCATGCACCATCCGTAGCGCCCCCGTCCTCCTGCCCCTTCTTCGCGCCAACACCGTCCATCACACGCTTTTTTGAGCCGTTCCACACACGTCACCCGCGTACTACCACCGTGAGCAAAAGTATTCTCACAAAGTACCCCAGCCAGTCCACACCCCCGCGTTACTGGCAACCACTAGCCCTGACCGTTACCCACTACAGAACCGCTTTAAGAGATAGACGCTTAAAAAGACGCAAATACACAACCCAGGACGAGTCCAGACAAACAGAAAGATCCTTACAGAGGCTATAAAGAAAAGTTAACGTGAAAACAAAAAAAAAGAGGTAAAAAGGGAAGGAAAGGTAGTCACTATAGGCACTTACTAGACGTCACACACAAGTCGTGTACACACACACACACACACACACACACACGTCTCAGGAAGTGGAGTGAAACAGAATTAAAAGTTAGAAAAATAAGTTTATTACTTGATTTGGGAAGGGAGACAATCACAGTAGAAAGGGGAAGGAAAGGGGAAATCTACTCCCTTTCTTCTCTCTCTACTATTCATACAAAAAATACAATCACAACATTAAATGGATAAATACATCTAGAAGGTTACACCAAAAAAATATAAAAAACATACATATGTATATATATATATGTAAACGATGAATGATCTACTTAAAAAAAAAAAATCGAATTTTGAGATGATTAGTTTAAAAAAAAAAAAGTTTCTTTCTGGACTTCAGGAATCATCGTCCCCATCGGAGCTGTAGACCTCAGAGGATTCAGAGGAACTGTAGTCTTCCGAGTTGTCGGAATCATTGGCGAAGCTCTCCTGATCCCCGTGAACGCTGCGGTCATCTTGTTTGTAAATTTTGGGCTTCACCTGATCGCTCACCACCACGACACGTGAAAAGACACCGCTGCCGCCGTTGAAGGCACGCAGTTCGCGGTCCGCGTACTCCTCCTCCTCGTCGTCGTTGTAGCCCTGCTGGTAGACCACGTGCATCTCCTTGAACTCCATGCAGCAGCAGAAGAACAGGATAAGGAACAGGAGGAGCAGCAGAAACGCGGCACACCCCACTGCGATACCAACGATGGCACCCGTGGAGAGTCCCTTGGCATCCTCTGGCGGTTCAACGTTGCCGGTGCTGTTGGTGGGTTTGACACACTTCTTGTCTGCGGTCAAGACATAGTTACCAGTGCAAGTCTTGCACTTCGTCGCAGAGTTCTCCTCGCACAGGGCACAGTAATCCGTCACGCACTTTGTTGGCACGCACTTACCATTGTCGTCAAACTCGTAGTAGGGCTTGCACTTGGTGCATTGATCCCAGAATCCCCACTTGCACTCCTCGCACGTCTCCTCGTCCGTCTCGCACTTCGGTGTTTGAAAGGTGTATCCCTGAGGGTACAAAAGTGGATCATACACCACAGTACAGTAGGGTCTGAATGTGTTCACATGGCAGGTGCAATTGGACCGAAACCACCGCTCCAACTGGATGTTCTCTTTCGCGTACTCGTCGACAATTTCTTGTGATGGCATTTCTTCGCCAATCGGGTCGTCGTACAGCCCCGACCGCGTACAATACGCTGAGGAATAATCCCCAGGTTTCGTCGCAGAATCAGTTGCAGTCTTTGCTTTCAAAACATCCACTGTGCCGTGATCACCGAGGATCTTTGTGTAGGCGATTTTTAGCGTATCGTACTGCTCCTCCGTGGTGTACTTCTCATTGTCCAGCGTTACATTCCCAAAGTACACGTCACAATTCACTCCAAAATCATGAAAGAAATCAAAATCTGTACCGAAAGACTTAGCCTTAATGTGCTGGAACACAAATTGAGAATGCTGTCGACACTTTGACTGCCTCTGGTTACCACTAAGAGAGAAAAATGGACCATTGGTGTCGATCGCAGAGAAAATGATGTTTCCATAAGGTCCTAGCGTAAAACTCCAACTATCCAACCCTTTAAAGGGTACCGCATAGTAGAAAGGCTGATCACCGTTCTTAGTGTGGTGGGTACAGTTTTGAAAACGGTAGAACCCCCAAGCTGAGTTGGCAACAACTTGCGTCCCAGCATCAATAAAAGGTCCCGTGCAGTCAGTACAAGTGGCATAGTCCACCGCCAGCATCCCATTATAGATATCCATACAATACAACTTACCAGGGGGTGGAGTACAATCCCCATCCAGCCTTATCATACTTCGAGCACCAACCGCAGTCGTTCGCAACAGATAAAACCCGCTAAACCCTTCCATCAACAGTCGAACCCCGGTACCCACCAGTAAAAGTACAACACCACCAGGGCCTGTTGTCCATGTCGCAGTGGTGTCCTGGATGTAGACCACGACGCCGAAACGGGGGATGAATGTTCTCAGGTCAAACAGTGTGGTACTTCCCTTCATCGTCGCAGTCGTGCCGGTGATGGAAAAATTGGAATTCTGAGGTAGATAGTTCGTCATCTTGATCGTCGCATCCGTCACAATAGCATTCGTTAGAGTAATGTTGATTGCCTTCCATATCAGTGTGTTGCCTTCACTCACACCAACAAACGAAACCCCGTCCTTGATGATATTCGGGGTATACAGGTTGCACATCAGAGATGTACCAGTGTTGCCTTGTAGTTCAAAGGTGGTGCCGCTGTAGGTCATGACTGACTTGGAGTACGAGGTAGTCAACACCACCTTCGCCGCCTCCGTCCGAATTTTCTCCTCCTCCGACGCCATGGGCTCCGCCTGTGCCAGCAAACCGCCACAGACAGCCACGCACAGCAGTAGTACCACCGCAAACCGCAGAGGCTTGAGCAATGAACCGACACGGGGCATAGGAAAGGGGAAAAGTAAACAGAGTATTTGCAGTGGAAAATAACTTGGTTAGAAAAGTTAATCCTAGCACAAAGATAACGTGTTTATTAGCGCGAGGGAAGAGGAGAAAGGGGGTATGAAAGGGTAGTCCCTATAGGGAATTACTAGACGTCACACACAAGTCGTGTACACACACACACACACACACACACACACGTCTCAGGAAGTGGAGTGAAACAGAATTAAAAGTTAGAAAAATAAGTTTATTACTTGATTTGGGAAGGGAGACAATCACAGTAGAAAGGGGAAGGAAAGGGGAAATCTACTCCCTTTCTTCTCTCTCTACTATTCATACAAAAAATACAATCACAACATTAAATGGATAAATACATCTAGAAGGTTACACCAAAAAAATATAAAAAACATACATATGTATATATATATATGTAAACGATGAATGATCTACTTAAAAAAAAAAAATCGAATTTTGAGATGATTAGTTTAAAAAAAAAAAAGTTTCTTTCTGGACTTCAGGAATCATCGTCCCCATCGGAGCTGTAGACCTCAGAGGATTCAGAGGAACTGTAGTCTTCCGAGTTGTCGGAATCATTGGCGAAGCTCTCCTGATCCCCGTGAACGCTGCGGTCATCTTGTTTGTAAATTTTGGGCTTCACCTGATCGCTCACCACCACGACACGTGAAAAGACACCGCTGCCGCCGTTGAAGGCACGCAGTTCGCGGTCCGCGTACTCCTCCTCCTCGTCGTCGTTGTAGCCCTGCTGGTAGACCACGTGCATCTCCTTGAACTCCATGCAGCAGCAGAAGAACAGGATAAGGAACAGGAGGAGCAGCAGAAACGCGGCACACCCCACTGCGATACCAACGATGGCACCCGTGGAGAGTCCCTTGGCATCCTCTGGCGGTTCAACGTTGCCGGTGCTGTTGGTGGGTTTGACACACTTCTTGTCTGCGGTCAAGACATAGTTACCAGTGCAAGTCTTGCACTTCGTCGCAGAGTTCTCCTCGCACAGGGCACAGTAATCCGTCACGCACTTTGTTGGCACGCACTTACCATTGTCGTCAAACTCGTAGTAGGGCTTGCACTTGGTGCATTGATCCCAGAATCCCCACTTGCACTCCTCGCACGTCTCCTCGTCCGTCTCGCACTTCGGTGTTTGAAAGGTGTATCCCTGAGGGTACAAAAGTGGATCATACACCACAGTACAGTAGGGTCTGAATGTGTTCACATGGCAGGTGCAATTGGACCGAAACCACCGCTCCAACTGGATGTTCTCTTTCGCGTACTCGTCGACAATTTCTTGTGATGGCATTTCTTCGCCAATCGGGTCGTCGTACAGCCCCGACCGCGTACAATACGCTGAGGAATAATCCCCAGGTTTCGTCGCAGAATCAGTTGCAGTCTTTGCTTTCAAAACATCCACTGTGCCGTGATCACCGAGGATCTTTGTGTAGGCGATTTTTAGCGTATCGTACTGCTCCTCCGTGGTGTACTTCTCATTGTCCAGCGTTACATTCCCAACGTACACGTCGCATTGTGCATCCTTTATAACGAAGAAGTTTCCTGTGTAAGTACCGAAGGACTTTGCTTTAATGTGCTGGAATATATACTGAGTATTGACCTTGCAGTGGGCCTGCCCTCTGGGCCCAAGTAGATTAAACAGTGGACCATTGGTGTCGATCGCGGAGAAAATAACATTGCCATTGGGTCCAAACACAAGGCTGTGAAAATCTCGCTTTTCAGGCACGTTCGAATACAAGAAAGGCTGATCACCGTTCTTAGTGTGGTGGGTACAGTTTTGAAAACGGTAAAACCCCAAACGCGAGTTGGCCACGGGTTGCAGACCAGCATCCATAAAAGGCCCCGTGCAGTCAGTACAAGTGGCATAGTCCACCGCTAGAATTCCAGCGTACATATCAAAGCAATAATCAAATTTTTCAGGTGGGGTACAATCCCCATCCAGCTTTACCATACTTCGAGCACCAACCGCAGTCGTTCGCAACAGATAAAAACCACTGTTGTATCTCATCAGAACGTGAACCCCCGTACCCACCAGTAAAAGTACAACACCACCAGGGCCTGTTGTCCATGTCGCAGTGGTGTCCTGGATGTAGACCACGACGCCGTTACCGGGGATGAATGCTGTCAGGTCAAACAGTGTGGTACTTCCCTTCATCGTCGCAGTCGTGCCGGTGATGGAAAAATTGGAATTCTCAGGTAGATAGTTCCTCATCTTGATCGTCGCATCCGTCACAATAGCATTCGTTAGAGTAATGTTGATTGTCTTCCATATAGTTGAATCGCTTTGACTCACACCGGTGAAAGCAACCCCGTCCTTGATGATATTCGGGGTATACAGGTTGCACATCAGAGATGTACCAGTGTTGCCTTGTAGTTCAAAGGTGGTGCCGCTGTAGGTCATGACTGACTTGGAGTACGAGGTAGTCAACACCACCTTCGCCGCCTCCGTCCGAATTTTCTCCTCCTCCGACGCCATGGGCTCCGCCTGTGCCAGCAAACCGCCACAGACAGCCACGCACAGCAGTAGTACCACCGCAAACCGCAGAGGCTTGAGCAATGAACCGACACGGGGCATAGGAAAGGGGAAAAGTAAACAGAGTATTTGCAGTGGAAAATAACTTGGTTAGAAAAGTTAATCCTAGCACAAAGATAACGTGTTTATTAGCGCGAGGGAAGAGGAGAAAGGGGGTATGAAAGGGTAGTCCCTATAGGGAATTACTAGACGTCACACACAAGTCGTGTACACACACACACACACACACACACACACGTCTCAGGAAGTGGAGTGAAACAGAATTAAAAGTTAGAAAAATAAGTTTATTACTTGATTTGGGAAGGGAGACAATCACAGTAGAAAGGGGAAGGAAAGGGGAAATCTACTCCCTTTCTTCTCTCTCTACTATTCATACAAAAAATACAATCACAATATTAAATGGATAAATACATCTAGAGGGTTACACCAAAAAGAGAAAAAAGGCTTAGAATTTTGATACGAATATTTGGAAAATAAAAACTTCTTTCTGGACTTCAGAAACCTTCATCCCCATCGGAGCTGTAGACCTCAGAGGATTCAGAGGAACTGTAGTCTTCCGAGTTGTCGGGGCCCCTCGCAAAGCTCTCCTGATCCCCGTGAACGCTGCGGTCATCTTGTTTGTAAACGAACGGCTTCACTTGATCGCTCACCACCACGACACGTGAAAAGACACCGCTGCCGCCGTTGAAGGCACGCAGTTCGCGGTCCGCGTACTCCTCCTCCTCGTCGTCGTTGTAGCCCTGCTGGTAGACCACGTGCATCTCCTTGAACTCCATGCAGCAGCAGAAGAACAGGATAAGGAACAGGAGGAGCAGCAGAAACGCGGCACACCCCACTGCGATACCAACGATGGCACCCGTGGAGAGTCCCTTGGCATCCTCTGGCGGTTCAACGTTGCCGGTGCTGTTGGTGGGTTTGACACACTTCTTGTCTGCGGTCAAGACATAGTTACCAGTGCAAGTCTTGCACTTCGTCGCAGAGTTCTCCTCGCACAGGGCACAGTAATCCGTCACGCACTTTGTTGGCACGCACTTACCATTGTCGTCAAACTCGTAGTAGGGCTTGCACTTGGTGCATTGATCCCAGAATCCCCACTTGCACTCCTCGCACGTCTCCTCGTCCGTCTCGCACTTCGGTGTTTGAAAGGTGTATCCCTGAGGGTACAAAAGTGGATCATACACCACAGTACAGTAGGGTCTGAATGTGTTCACATGGCAGGTGCAATTGGACCGAAACCACCGCTCCAACTGGATGTTCTCTTTCGCGTACTCGTCGACAATTTCTTGTGATGGCATTTCTTCGCCAATCGGGTCGTCGTACAGCCCCGACCGCGTACAATACGCTGAGGAATAATCCCCAGGTTTCGTCGCAGAATCAGTTGCAGTCTTTGCTTTCAAAACATCCACTGTGCCGTGATCACCGAGGATCTTTGTGTAGGCGATTTTTAGCGTATCGTACTGCTCCTCCGTGGTGTACTTCTCATTGTCCAGCGTTACATTCCCAACGTACACGTCGCATTGTGCATCCTTTATAACGAAGAAGTTTCCTGTGTAAGTACCGAAGGACTTTGCTTTAATGTGCTGGAATATATACTGAGTATTGACCTTGCAGTGGGCCTGCCCTCTGGGCCCAAGTAGATTAAACAGTGGACCATTGGTGTCGATCGCGGAGAAAATAACATTGCCATTGGGTCCAAACACAAGGCTGTGAAAATCTCGCTTTTCAGGCACGTTCGAATACAAGAAAGGCTGATCACCGTTCTTAGTGTGGTGGGTACAGTTTTGAAAACGGTAAAACCCCAAACGCGAGTTGGCCACGGGTTGCAGACCAGCATCCATAAAAGGCCCCGTGCAGTCAGTACAAGTGGCATAGTCCACCGCTAGAATTCCAGCGTACATATCAAAGCAATAATCAAATTTTTCAGGTGGGGTACAATCCCCATCCAGCTTTACCATACTTCGAGCACCAACCGCAGTCGTTCGCAACAGATAAAAACCACTGTTGTATCTCATCAGAACGTGAACCCCCGTACCCACCAGTAAAAGTACAACACCACCAGGGCCTGTTGTCCATGTCGCAGTGGTGTCCTGGATGTAGACCACGACGCCGTTACCGGGGATGAATGCTGTCAGGTCAAACAGTGTGGTACTTCCCTTCATCGTCGCAGTCGTGCCGGTGATGGAAAAATTGGAATTCTCAGGTAGATAGTTCCTCATCTTGATCGTCGCATCCGTCACAATAGCATTCGTTAGAGTAATGTTGATTGTCTTCCATATAGTTGAATCGCTTTGACTCACACCGGTGAAAGCAACCCCGTCCTTGATGATATTCGGGGTATACAGGTTGCACATCAGAGATGTACCAGTGTTGCCTTGTAGTTCAAAGGTGGTGCCGCTGTAGGTCATGACTGACTTGGAGTACGAGGTAGTCAACACCACCTTCGCCGCCTCCGTCCGAATTTTCTCCTCCTCCGACGCCATGGGCTCCGCCTGTGCCAGCAAACCGCCACAGACAGCCACGCACAGCAGTAGTACCACCGCAAACCGCAGAGGCTTGAGCAATGAACCGACACGGGGCATAGGAAAGGGGAAAAGTAAACAGAGTATTTGCAGTGGAAAATAACTTGGTTAGAAAAGTTAATCCTAGCACAAAGATAACGTGTTTATTAGCGCGAGGGAAGAGGAGAAAGGGGGTATGAAAGGGTAGTCCCTATAGGGAATTACTAGACGTCACACACAAGTCGTGTACACACACACACACACACACACACACACGTCTCAGGAAGTGGAGTGAAACAGAATTAAAAGTTAGAAAAATAAGTTTATTACTTGATTTGGGAAGGGAGACAATCACAGTAGAAAGGGGAAGGAAAGGGGAAATCTACTCCCTTTCTTCTCTCTCTACTATTCATACAAAAAATACAATCACAATATTAAATGGATAAATACATCTAGAGGGTTACACCAAAAAGAGAAAAAAGGCTTAGAATTTTGATACGAATATTTGGAAAATAAAAACTTCTTTCTGGACTTCAGAAACCTTCATCCCCATCGGAGCTGTAGACCTCAGAGGATTCAGAGGAACTGTAGTCTTCCGAGTTGTCGGGGCCCCTCGCAAAGCTCTCCTGATCCCCGTGAACGCTGCGGTCATCTTGTTTGTAAACGAACGGCTTCACTTGATCGCTCACCACCACGACACGTGAAAAGACACCGCTGCCGCCGTTGAAGGCACGCAGTTCGCGGTCCGCGTACTCCTCCTCCTCGTCGTCGTTGTAGCCCTGCTGGTAGACCACGTGCATCTCCTTGAACTCCATGCAGCAGCAGAAGAACAGGATAAGGAACAGGAGGAGCAGCAGAAACGCGGCACACCCCACTGCGATACCAACGATGGCACCCGTGGAGAGTCCCTTGGCATCCTCTGGCGGTTCAACGTTGCCGGTGCTGTTGGTGGGTTTGA
This sequence comes from Angomonas ambiguus, assembly GCA_019695575.1. Lineage (NCBI taxonomy): Eukaryota > Euglenozoa > Kinetoplastea > Trypanosomatida > Trypanosomatidae > Angomonas > Angomonas ambiguus. The sequence goes on along the minus strand of JADNSB010000025.1, from coordinate 133,328 downwards.
CACACTTCTTGTCTGCGGTCAAGACATAGTTACCAGTGCAAGTCTTGCACTTCGTCGCAGAGTTCTCCTCGCACAGGGCACAGTAATCCGTCACGCACTTTGTTGGCACGCACTTACCATTGTCGTCAAACTCGTAGTAGGGCTTGCACTTGGTGCATTGATCCCAGAATCCCCACTTGCACTCCTCGCACGTCTCCTCGTCCGTCTCGCACTTCGGTGTTTGAAAGGTGTATCCCTGAGGGTACAAAAGTGGATCATACACCACAGTACAGTAGGGTCTGAATGTGTTCACATGGCAGGTGCAATTGGACCGAAACCACCGCTCCAACTGGATGTTCTCTTTCGCGTACTCGTCGACAATTTCTTGTGATGGCATTTCTTCGCCAATCGGGTCGTCGTACAGCCCCGACCGCGTACAATACGCTGAGGAATAATCCCCAGGTTTCGTCGCAGAATCAGTTGCAGTCTTTGCTTTCAAAACATCCACTGTGCCGTGATCACCGAGGATCTTTGTGTAGGCGATTTTTAGCGTATCGTACTGCTCCTCCGTGGTGTACTTCTCATTGTCCAGCGTTACATTCCCAACGTACACGTCGCATTGTGCATCCTTTATAACGAAGAAGTTTCCTGTGTAAGTACCGAAGGACTTTGCTTTAATGTGCTGGAATATATACTGAGTATTGACCTTGCAGTGGGCCTGCCCTCTGGGCCCAAGTAGATTAAACAGTGGACCATTGGTGTCGATCGCGGAGAAAATAACATTGCCATTGGGTCCAAACACAAGGCTGTGAAAATCTCGCTTTTCAGGCACGTTCGAATACAAGAAAGGCTGATCACCGTTCTTAGTGTGGTGGGTACAGTTTTGAAAACGGTAAAACCCCAAACGCGAGTTGGCCACGGGTTGCAGACCAGCATCCATAAAAGGCCCCGTGCAGTCAGTACAAGTGGCATAGTCCACCGCTAGAATTCCAGCGTACATATCAAAGCAATAATCAAATTTTTCAGGTGGGGTACAATCCCCATCCAGCTTTACCATACTTCGAGCACCAACCGCAGTCGTTCGCAACAGATAAAAACCACTGTTGTATCTCATCAGAACGTGAACCCCCGTACCCACCAGTAAAAGTACAACACCACCAGGGCCTGTTGTCCATGTCGCAGTGGTGTCCTGGATGTAGACCACGACGCCGTTACCGGGGATGAATGCTGTCAGGTCAAACAGTGTGGTACTTCCCTTCATCGTCGCAGTCGTGCCGGTGATGGAAAAATTGGAATTCTCAGGTAGATAGTTCCTCATCTTGATCGTCGCATCCGTCACAATAGCATTCGTTAGAGTAATGTTGATTGTCTTCCATATAGTTGAATCGCTTTGACTCACACCGGTGAAAGCAACCCCGTCCTTGATGATATTCGGGGTATACAGGTTGCACATCAGAGATGTACCAGTGTTGCCTTGTAGTTCAAAGGTGGTGCCGCTGTAGGTCATGACTGACTTGGAGTACGAGGTAGTCAACACCACCTTCGCCGCCTCCGTCCGAATTTTCTCCTCCTCCGACGCCATGGGCTCCGCCTGTGCCAGCAAACCGCCACAGACAGCCACGCACAGCAGTAGTACCACCGCAAACCGCAGAGGCTTGAGCAATGAACCGACACGGGGCATAGGAAAGGGGAAAAGTAAACAGAGTATTTGCAGTGGAAAATAACTTGGTTAGAAAAGTTAATCCTAGCACAAAGATAACGTGTTCGTTAGTGTGAGACAAAAAGGAGGGAAAGCAAGGAGTCGAAAGGAGAGAGAAAGATATACAGGATACAACAGTGGTTGAATCAGGGGAAAAAACAGGTGTGGGACACAAAATGGGTGTCTAGTAGAATAACATAGAAGAAGAAAAAAGGGGAAAAGTGTGCTTTTTACCCTTAACAATAATAAACACAGAGTACGATGACCGGGATCAAAACTCAGTTGTATGCAGCTCATGACGTTCGGTGCGTATTCCAGGGAAGGTGCTCCGAAAAGAGAAGGTGCTGTGTAACATTAAACTTGCCCAGCACCTCCGCGGCGTACATCTTCACCATTCCCTGGTACGTCTTACTCCACGTGGGGACACCGCTAATGTTGTACAGCATGCTGCTGTGCTCATGAAAGGGGCCCGTTTTGTGGTCCAGAATCCACTGAATCATTTCAAAGTAGTAATAGGACGTGCAGTAGTGAGATACCTTGGCCTTATCACATATATCCTTCGTCGCAATGGGAGGGACCGTGTCTATCAACTGTGAGGCACCAAAAATGTACGGGAGGTGGTGATAGTCGTCTAGCCCCCACACACCATGCGAGCCAGCGGGCTCCAGTGAATAATGCTGCTGCAGCACTCGCATAAAATGAATATACTCGAAAAAAACAAAATGAACCAGCTGTTTGCGGAGCTGTAGAAGAAACCAGCGTTTGTTCACCTCCCTGTGTGACGCCCCCTTGTCCGACTCCACCCCCTCCCGTACTTTCACCGAAAGGACCGCCTCTGAGGGCACAGTCGGTGGAACGAACTCTTCTGTCGGCACTATTACCGTTCTCGTAGTGGGTGCGCTTTTCGTTGGTGTTACATCACGCTGATTCACAGGTGCCGTACCTCCCAAGTAGCCGCCATCGTCCCCCATCTCCTCCATGCAGATCATTATCAGAATAAAAAAGTGCAGCTCGTGACCGGTGCCATAGTCCAGCCGCACGCAATTCCCATAGGAGTCCTTCATGTACTCCCCAAGCTCCTCCGCCAGAACTTCCTGTCGACTCTTGCCGCTGTCGGTCGTCGCAGGGGGGGTAGTAGGGCCGTTGTGATGCTCCAGTAATAGGCCGGAAAGTTTCATCATATAGGCGTGCAGCTCCTTCTCCATCTCTGCATGCCACGTACGCTTCGCCCGGTTGCCAAAGCGCTGCTGCGACAGGTCTTCCAGCGGAATAGTATCCACTAACTTCCTCAAAAATGGAAACCATTTTTGATGGAAGAACTGCACTACCGGATGAAGCACGCGCTGCACCTCCTCCTCACTCTCACGAGAAACGCCAGCAGTCGGTGAGGAGGGCGACAGCAAATCAAAGAAACGCTCTTCGTTGTTGCTTACACCCTCCACCGCCTCCGCGAGGGCGGCAATGTACGTTAGAATTTTGGTAAAGGAGTAAGACGCGGTGAACACACGGGTTAGAGAGTGATCGTAAACAATAATTTTACTCGGCGGAGACGGGCAGCAACCCTCGTGGAGAAAAGACCTCAGCTGCTCCGGTGTAGCCCGCGGCTCGCCCCCGTCCAGGGCCCCCTCCCTGTCCAATGGAGCTGCAGCAGGATGGCGTGTAAACACCTCCTTGAGCTCAGTGGGGTTCATTTCGTATGTATTATCCACACCCTACTTTACCGTTGTTGTTGTTGTTGTTTTTAGTTCGCTGAGGATGTGAGTGCTACTGTTAGGATTGAAAGGTCTTCCTTGACTGTACTCCTTTAGTCTTTAGTGTGTTTGGATGGGTTGTGCGAAGTGTAAAGTAATAGAATGAAAGCGTAATCAAAAGAAGAAAAGACTTTTTTACTTTTTGAAAGGTGGAAAAACAAATAGAAGAGGAGAAGGGAACTGAAAAGTAGGCGTGGTAAGACAGATTTTGTTTTTCAGAACTAAGGATGAAAATGATTCTTCTTTACATTTTTCTTTCTGTCAAAATAAAGTGTTTTTATGGTTACACTTAGTTTAGTAATTAGTCGGTTGTTTATCATATATGTTTAATGAACTGTGAAAATGTGGAAGATAGTGATCCTATTTAATTATTTTTTTTTTAATTTTAGTTTATTTATTCTCATTTTTTTATTTTTTTCGTTTTTTATTTTATTTTATTTGGGGGGGAGGGGGGGTTGCACTATATTAGTTTAGCTTTTTTCTTTACTTTTTTTTGTTCTGAAGTAAATAGAGCTCATTGCTCGGCCTACTTGCTGCTTTCCCTACTGGTTCAGATTTCCACTTGCTTAACTGCTATTAGAAAAACAGTACTAATACTAGTAGTAGTAGTAGTATATTTTTTTTTCTTATTTCCTTGTCTGTTTGCTTGCTTGCATTAGCTCTTACAAATAGCTCTGGCCCAGCTGTGCGACGAGGGATATGACAGGCTGAAAGCGCCCCTGTTTACCCACGAAGCGGTTCTCGTCTACCAGAAGGGAATCCTTGCAGAGCAGCTGCAGTTCCTCACGCAGGGACGCACGCAACGTCTCATTCCAGGTAAACAGGAATGCCTCTGCCTCCACATCTTTGTGAACACTGCGATACCCATAGTTAGTGCTGCCGTACGCTACCAAGTAAGGAGGTACCAACGACTCGTCCTTTCTCTCCCCACGGTCCATCACCCACAATCCCTTTGCATGAAAGGTGTGTCCCTCTCGTGAAAACTCCCGGACGCGGACGCGGTGGAGAGCCCCGTAAGCCTTCATAAGGTAAAAGAAGGAACGCTCCAGCTGGAGATAAAAGTAAGGAATGTAGCCCGCCATACCCTTGTGTCCTTGCCATCCATTGGTAGCCGTACTAGCGGTAATCACGTCAAAGTAACAGTTCTTCTTTTTTGTTGTCTTCTTTTCTTCGTCTTTGGAGACGGCACCGTCCTTACAAGTGGCTTCATCCGAGTAGGGGTACAGAACCTCTTCTACGAAATCCGAATACATGTTAAGGTATGGAGAGGTCAAGTAGAGATGGTCGTCTTCGTTAAGAGAGTTTAAAATACGCTTCACCACCGCACTATCATGAAGCACACCCGCCCTAGCAAACTGGAGAGTGGGGAACAGAACCGTGTCGTAGTCTCCCTCCGTGCCATCCTTCTCAAACACCTCCGCCACCCCACTTAACCGCTCTGACTGCTCCTTGGAAAACTCAAGGAGTAGTGTTTCGCAGAAAGCGGCAAATGCCTTCGTTTCTTCGGATGGGCAGTGGGGAGAGGCGTTGGGCAGTATAACGCAGTTACTACGACGGTGTCGGGTTGGCGAGGACACTGGCGAGGCGGATTGGTGAGGGGTGAAGGCGACTGCCACTTTCTGCCACAGTCCCTGAGGCTCCTCTACCAGTGCCGCGTTAAAAGAAGGGCTTCCCTCCTGTTTACTGTGATCCTGATACCAGTCGACACACACCACAGGATGTGAGACACGGATAAGAACGTTCATTAAGCCGGTACACCAATCCGCGAGATAGGAATTTTCCTTAATGACAATATAGCGATCCATACGAGTGGCAAAATAGTCGTCAGACAGATTTGCTCCCGTCAATATGTTATGTTTATCGTCAAACACGAATAACTTAGTGTGCTGCACACCGAACACCTCTTTTGCCCTTCCCAAAGGGGTGAAGAGACGGTTCCACTGGCATGGGTTCTGAAATAAGTGCACGCGTACGGACACCAACGCCTCCTCTCCGTCATCAAGTCCTTTGTTATATTCGTAGTCCAGCTCTAGCAATTTTCTTACAGTAAGTAAGTTCTTTCGGTCGTGCATACGGTTGTAGTCTAATATAATATCCACCTGGAACGGTTTCTTTTGGGCGATTTTTTCCTTTACTTTTTCTTCGATGCAATCGATCAGTCCTCGGCTGAGGGGGCCGTCGCCAATGTAGAGTGCTGACATCATCACCTTACGATCCGATTGCAGAACTAAAGTCTTTAGGGTCTCGTAAAACTCACAGGGTTCATTTAATACGGTGATGTGCTTCGCTTGTGCCGGTACAAGGCAGCAGTTTTGCTCCAGAAGAGAAAGAATAGAACGTTGATGATCTTGAGGTACCCTTTTCTTGGCCCAGTCGGACGAGAATAGCAATTCTTTGCCTTTCGTACGGTACTGAGAGAAAAAATCAAGGCCCCGGCCGGGGGGGAGCTCTTTAGCTTGAGACTCTCCGAACAAAAACTTTACAGCAAATGCGGCGGCGCTTATAATAAAAAGATAAACCAATAATATCAGCATCTTAAGGAGAATATTTGTATATATATATATATATATACTTATTTGTTTATATTGTTTTATTTTCTGCTTTCTCTTTCAGCGATACTAATATATCATTGCAATACAAAGAAAAAAAGGAATACGAAGAACAAGAAGAGGGTAAAAAATGTGAAACGCTTGGTAAGAGGATCAGTCGGTAAGCTAGATAACAATGAGGAATCCAGGGAACGAGTGACTACACTTTTTTGTGAATTCAACAACCATAGATGAACCGGTCGAATGGAAGTAGAGAGGGTGTAAAAAAAAAAAAAAAAACGCTGTACCTTAATTCACTCTTGACTGGTAGAAAACAATCCAGTCTCTAGCAGAAGAGAGAGCAAACTTTCAAAAGATTGGCCAACTTTTACCGAAGCAGGCAACCGTTTGATCGGCCTCAGTGAACCCTCCCTCATTACTCTCATTTCTTTCAGGTGGAATCCGTCGAGAAAGCTAAACTGTACATCCAATTCAACCGTCTCCAGCACAGAAGAAGGGTTTTTCCTCTCTACCAAAACCGTTACAGCCGCCTCTTCGGAGGGGTTTCGCTGGAGTACGTTCAACACCTCCTTCAGATTGCCTATAGGAGAGGATCCCTCACTGAGGACTATACAGGGACCCATCGTGTGGGAGGCACCGCTGGCCTCGGTAGGAGCGTTATGCACCATATAATACAAAGAACACCACAAGTGCCTCGAGAGAAAGGACGAGAGTAAACTTTCACAGTCTGCCAGCTGCGCGGCTAATTCCGCGTATGCGGTATAACAGACAGAGGTAAGGGAGGTTGAGGAAGATAGCGAAGACGCTGACATCCTTCAAACCCCACTTTCTGGAATACACTATTACTGTTATGGAAAAGAAAAATAAAAAAAAAGAGAGATTTAAAAGGGAGAAAAATTTTTGTGTATCAACGGGTGCGCTATGAGATGCAAATAAGAAAACGAAAAAAAAAAATAGTATATCGGATGTAAAAGAATTGGGTTCATGAATAATTTCAGAACAATTAGGGAAAAAAGAGGCACTTTAAATTTTAATTAAAAGGAAAATCATTAAAAGGGGGGATACTTTCAACAGTCTGTGTGTGTGTGTGTGTGTGTGTGTGTGTGTGTTTGTATATAAATGTGTGGGTAAAACAGGTAATACTCTGTCCAATGCTATCCTTTACTTTTCTTTTCCCAACCCAAAGGAAACAGCAAAAAAAAAGAGAATCGAACCACCTTTTTTTTTTTTAATTCCGTCTTCTTTCTTTTTTTTTCCTGTCTATTCCTTCGCTGTACTCTCCTTCTTGGACCGTGCCGCACAGTTCATTAATACGGCGGGGTGAGTGGAGTAGTTATCCAAATCCTTCGCCGTCTTTAGTACACTCTCGGCCGAGTTTTGAAGACTAAGATCGAAGAGTAGCTTCGCTCGCCGCTCCTCGGAGGCCGCGCAGAAACTTTGAGCAAGGAGCCACTCGCGGTGTCCCCGGGCTTCATCCATCTGTAACACTGAAGTGGCACGATAGAGGACCGCTACTGTTGCCAGCACTTCCGATAAATACTGACCGACGGCGAGCACAAACATCAAATCATCCTCCACAATTTTTTTCGTCTTCCCAGACTGACGGCACTTCGCCGTCCGCTCCTCCACCACTTTTAAAAACTGAGAAATATCTTTTTCGACCTTGGCGGACGAGATAGACAAGTTAAGATGTGCCGCAGTAAGACGGACGGAACCACCACTGGTGAGACCGAGTACCCGACGGAGCGGTGCTAACACCGCCTCGAAAGGGTGCGTCCCCTTCTCCTCCGCGGCGTTCCCCTCCGACGCCTCACACTCCAACTCCCGGAGTAGATTACTTTCCTCCGCGGACTTTGGATCCACACGGAGTTGAAGAAAGGGTCCAATAAAGGAAAGGAGCTGCGCCTCCATCGCCCCATCGGAGGAGGTCAAGAGATACTTTGGGGCATTGAATAACCCTTTTAAGTAAGGATAGTCAATCATCACGGGGGCTGATGGGGTGGAGGCGGCGTCCGTCTCCGCAGATTCCGACGGGGCGGTGCTGCGGTGGATGACAGCGGTCTCCAAAGAGGTACCCTGCACAATGCTCCACGCGTGTTGAAGGCCATCCATCAGCGTCCGCTCGGCATAGACATTCAGCATGAGGGACTCTAGTAAGGGAACGTCAGGGATTCGGGTCTTTTTTGAGGCCACACTCTCCTTACTCTTGAGAATTTCCTGCACTTCCTCCTCCTCCACCTCGACCCCTCCCACTACGTAGTCCGCCAACGCTTGAAGTCCGTAGGAGAAGCAGGCGAACTCTGCCAGTTTCTTTTGCATCAACTTGTCACGGACTAGAAGGGAATCGTACTGGACTTGGTGGGTGGCATGCAGGGCGCAAATCCGCTGCACTCGCTCCAGGATGGACTTGTAGGCGATGGAGGTGAGTACGTGCTGTTGAATCGCCAATTCAATGGGCTTCATGAACTCTATCCGTTCTGCTTTTACCTTGTTTAGCTTTAGTCGAAGCATCATGTCCATTCCCTGCACCTCCACCCCCTCGGCCTTCAAGGGCACCTTGAGGAGTTCTAGCTTGCCCGTCGTGCTGTCCTGTGCTACCAACTGCACACTAGTAGCAGTGGTCCCTTCCGCCCCAACCGCCATGCAAGTACCAGTCACATACCTCGTATTACTGTTTGTATTCTCCGTCGTGCTACGACACTGAAGAGCACTGAGGTAGGAGGTGCTCCACTGTGTATCCGCCCCCGTAAACACCTCTTTCAGCCACGCGGAGGGGTCTTGGGTCGTCACAGACTGATTTACTTTCTGAATGACGGACTGAAACCGTGCGAAAGTTTCTTCCTTTTGGGCCCGTAGCTGTTCCCGGATGGTGTCCGCCTCTGTGGGTTCCTTTTCTGCCTCGGTGGTGGAAACGGTAGATGGAGGATCGAGTGTCTGCATCTCCTTGGCGACTTGGGAGTTGAAAAAATTCAACACCGGTATATCCAGCAACCGACCTTGGCGAAGCAGTACCTCTACCACATCTTTCCGCTTCAATAAACCCAACCCTCGTCGCATCATCGCTTATAGTAGACAACAAGAAAAAGATACTTTGTTAACTTTATTCCTTAAATTCTTAATATATGTTTTTTTCTTTTTATGGATTCCTTTCTTTGCCTTTTACCTGTGAAGCAACAAAAAAGTTAATTCTTATTAATTATCCCTCTTTTTCTGAGAGAAAGTGGAAAAAAAAAGAGGCAAAATACTAATACCAATATATTTTAATGATACATCCAATCATTTAGTTGGTGAATTCAAGAGGGTGTAGAGCATAAATACATGCAATTGTTTTTAGAGGGTGTAAAATAGCATTTCTTTTATTGAAAATAATAAATAAAAAAAGATCCATTAGAGGATTGTAATAAATAATAATAGTAAGTTTGAAAATAAGCACAAAGAAAGAAACAATACCTCCATATTTCATTCTTCTTTCTCTATTGTATTTTTTTATTGTTACTATTGTTGTTGTTGTTGTCGTTGTTGCTTTTTGTAGGTACGTGTGTGCTTATCCTTCCTAAATGTCATCCGTAAGATTTAGCTTCACTTTCCCGTCCTCGGTATTATCAAAGGCCGGCTGGCCGAGGTACGGGCAGTTGGCACACCGAAAAGCGTCTCCCTTGGCGCAGTTCCCACACCCTCCAGGGGGTAGCTGCTGCTGATTGTAGTCGTATATTCCCTTCGCTTCCAACTCCGCCCTACCACAGACACAGTTCTTACAGGCACGTTTGCGGGTGGTACAGTCGGCACGGGGGGCGGTGGTCTTTTGCTGCCGATCCTCTTCGGTTAATAAGGCATCTTCGTCCGCGATGGGTTTTCGGGTCTTAAGACTAAAGGCCTGGGTCGACATGATATGGGGAAAGAAGAAAGTAAATGAAGAAGACTAGTGAAATGGCAATAATAATAAAAAAAAACTAGATCAAAAAAATGAAAAATAAAGAAAGAAGAGAGAGCCAACAGAAAGGGTGAAAGACGGAAATAAGGTTCCTATTCCTGAAGGCGCGGCCGTTAAAAGGTTAAGGGAACGTGTGAAAAAAAAAAAAACTAAAAGTGTACATAAAATGTATTTATAAGTAAGGTAGAACTCTCTGCTCACTCCTCCTCCACCCATTTCTCTCTCCCCGGTACTCCCAAGGTCAACTCCTCCCCCACATCACACTCCGTCCACGGTGGATACTTCTTGACAAAGTGATAAGGTGCCATACGTCTCACATCCTCCTTGTAGTAAAACTGGAGCTGATACAGAGCTCCATCTTTGCCTCTCGCCAGATGACCAGCAGAAAGGGAGCGGATCTGGCGGGTTTCGTTGTCCTCCTGCTCCACCATACACCCCCGATGAAGCGATTCACTGCGATCCAGCAAAACATCCGAGTTCTCTATTTCAATCACCCCCTCCATCCCCTCCAAGCTGTTGATACATTGGTAAGGGAGGTGTACCAGCGGGTAGCAGAAGGGATGGCGTCCGTCGCTGAGGTGCAAGTCGCAGCGGCCCCGGCTGACGTCCAGCCGATCGGCTACGGTCGGTTTCATGAAGAGAGAGGGCAGTGGAGAGTGCAATCGATCCGCTAGAAACGTATCGTACTGGGAGAGTGTTTCCTCGCTGATCTCCTCTCCCGCCTTTAGTGGCACCCACACCCAGTGGCGCTTCACCATGTTCATACGCTGTAGGAGCCGCAGCACCACCTCCGTATTGGTGACCTCTCTTTCTGAACCATCGTCTTCTGTTTTCTCTCCGTACCACTTCAGAGCTGAGGGAAGCAATAGCCGCCACCCCCTGTCAGACGACAAGGGTCGGTCCTGATAGTCACTGCTAAACGTCTCGGCTACGGCTTCATACGATGGGTTGCCACTTTGGAGAAATCCAACCTCATCTCGTGGCATTCGACACACCCCACAGTACAGCACAGCGGGCTTTTCCTCGCCGTGGGAGTCGACAAAAGTGCTGGTGAGTCGCTCCCGCGCGAATACCCGTTGCACCTGACCTTGACGTACCTTTCCAGTCACGTCCGGCACCCGAGCGTTATTCACCGCCGCTTCCAGAATCACGACACCTCTTACCATCTCTGGTGGCTGGTAGACGCGCTCCTCCTCCTCACGGAGAAGTTGCTCCGTACTGGGACGTCTCCCCCACCACTTCCACCACCGTTGGTGACCCGATTTACTAGACTCTGGTCCACGTTGCTTCAGCACTGCTGGTTCCACCACCACTGCCACATGAGAGTACCGCATGGTCGAAGACTGTAAAAAGTCTTTGACGAGCTGAACAAAAGTGATCCAAGAGCTCTCCGGGTCTGCACCCCTCAGGAGCAGTATATCCCCCGGCCGTAGAGTGGGCTCCACTTGATCCCAGGTCAGGTTGGTATTATGTACCGCCTCATGACCCGCGATGGAGTAAATCTTTCGGTGCGAATCCGTTTTAGAGTCGATAACGATCCTTTCCACGCTGTGGAGTTCAGGGTAGTAAAGCGACTCTAACTTGGGTTGATGACGATAATACACTAATACACAGAGACCCAGGTAGGCTAAACCGAGTCCAGACACTCCTGCTAGGACGATGCCGAAACGAGTAAAAGGGGAGGAACGACGGAAACGCTTCCATTGCACGTGGAAAAGGGATTTCTTTCTCCTGCTATTGTCGTACACTATGTTACCTCCCTCAGAGGCGTACTGGTAGTGTTCTAAGAAACGCGTACTGCGTCTTAGCATTTTCTGCAAGGCTACCAGACAAGGATGAAAGAGAAAGAAAGAAAGAGGGAGAGACTAAATGACTCATACACTAGTTTAAGTTATTTCTAACCAACACTGTTGAAAGCAAAAAAAAAAAAGATCAAAATGAGCATTGGTATTTTTCTTCTGTTTTTCAATGTCGTAGTTAAACATGGAACACACATAAACAGAGGGTATAAGAATGAAAAAAAAAAAAAAGCACTGCTGCTATCTAAAAAATCAATGAATGCGGAAGAAAAGTCCAGGGAAAAAAAGAAAAACAGAAAAAAAAAGAGGCCTGCACTACAGAAAGAAGAAATTACCTCTTTTCTAACCAATGTAAACGTACACTTTACTCCCGTGGATTCATCCAGTGATGACAACTATATAACACCCGTTGTCATTACGTATTGTGAACACTGCCATCGAATAAAACAGGCACGGAAGGAGCAAGGCTGGTTAGGAAATTCGTGGTGGGCTCGCCGCTACCTTCTTCCTTTCCACCACGAAGCCCGTCTTGGTTCGTACGGCCCAACCCCGCAGACCCAGCTCCCCCTGCTCTCTCCACCGCCGAGGGGTTGGACGAGGGGCTGTTGTTTTCACTACTGCGGTAGTGGTCGGAGTAGTGGTCGTGTGCGGAGACGGCTTCTGGTGAATTCTTATCGGAAGGAGTAGTGGGAGGAAAACACGTATAGACCGCCCCTCCTCCTTGACTCCACCGTGCGCCATACGGTGACTGCACGGAACTTTCCACTCCCCCCACCTCCCCATTCGCCCACTTCCTTGGGTTCGTCTTGCTGGCAAGACTGTTTCCCTGGTGGTTTCCTCTCCCTAACATGGAAGAGAGGGAGCGTACTTGATAGCTAAACTTATTCTCCGGAGGACTACGCAAGTCCTGGGGGTACTCTTCTCCCTGTGGATTGATGGTGGAGAGGGTGGCACTGTTCCTCAGGGGCGCGTTACTACTACCGGAGCTCGAACGTCGGGTGGGGGTGGCGACCACTCCAACTCCAAGGCTATTCCGCGCCCCGGCCGCCCTGCGCCGCTCTCGCAAGAACTCCTCCTTGAAAGCGTTGGAGGGGATAGGCACCCGCTCGGCAAGGTACTCTTTAAGATTGAAAGGACTCTTCCACTGCCGGAAAAAGGGGTGTTCCAGCAGCTCCTTCGCGGTGGGTCGGTCGGCAGGGTTGGGGAGTGTCGCCAATGCTACAAAGTCCTGAAATTCCTTCGTCAGACGCACCGTTCGGTGTTGGTTAAACCGTTCAAAAGGGATTGGCTGTTCGAGTCGGTGAACGCGCTCAAACACATCCGCGGTGTTTTCCAAGTTGTAAGGATACTGTCCTACGGCGAACTCTGCCAAAGTAACGCCTACCGCCCAAATATCACTCGGCTTCCCATGCCGCTCCCCGCGTTGGCGTTCAGGGCTCATATACTTGTCGGTTCCAGAGCAGAGGTTATCCTCACTGTCATCGTCATCGTCACTGGAAGCCTTTCTGGAGCCGCTGTCAAGAGAGGAAGAAGTGTGCGAGCCTGTTAAAACGTCCAGGCCGTCCTTATCGGTTCCACTGCGTTCACTCTCCAAAAATACAGGCGACATGGGGGGCAATCCCGGCGCCTCTTGGCGTGGCAGGCTCAACTGTTGAGGGGAAGCCGCAGGGGTATTGCAGTGGGTGATGGCAACCGGGGTGAGCTTCATATGAGGGTTGACAATACCCTGACCCAGTGCATCGCACTTCTGCGATAGTCCAAAGTCACTGAGCTTCACCACGCCGTGTTCATTCACCAACACATTACCAGGTTTGATATCGCGGTGGATGTACCCCCGGCCGTGCATGTCTCTCACTCCTCGGAGAAGCTGCTCCCCCACCACCGCCACTATCCGCTCCGCCACCCCATACGTCTCCTCCACCACACAACCCTCTTCGTAGCTGTCCTCCGTCCCAACATTGCTCTTCACAGAGACCAGCTCGATTGGTGTAAAACCACCCACCATGCTATCGGCATTCATGCTCCACGAGTGATTGTTGCCTTGATTGCCTTCCGCCGCGGGGAAATACTCTGTCAGGGCGGAAAGTGGAGTACGAAGAAACTGCAGTTCACTCTCATTAGGGGTGGTGTACCGCTGGGAAAGAGACCCCGGGAGGTAGAGATGGTCTACCGCCTCGGGGGAGTTGTGAGCGGAGCCCGGCATACCCTCCTCTCCCAGCATTCGTCTCTCCTCCTGCACCTTATCATTCGTCGCCCTGGCGTGCGTCTGGAGACACTCCGCTAGGTGATCGACACTCCCATAGTGCATAAACTCCATCACGATATCCAACGACTGAGACTCCTCAATGTAGAACGCGTTGTAGACTTTCACCATAAACGGACTGCGGTAGGTAAGGTGCAACACCTGTAACTCCCGTACCACAATATGCTGTAGCTGCTTCACTCTTCCGTTGGTCGTACTGTACAGGCGGGAAGAGTCGGACTGTAAACACAGTGCGGAAAGATCCACCCGCTTCACCGCCAATCGTCGTCCTGTCGGTTTATGAATCGCGACAAACACCGTCGCTGACGCCCCTTCTCCCACTCCTCCCTTAATCAGTAAATCTTCGTAGGACACCGCATTAGGGGGTAGCCGTGGGGTAGTCGATCCGTCGTTTACCAAGTGGGCTAGGTCCATATAGGGAATGAGGGAGCCAGTGTGCGCAAACTCGCCAGCGAGAGGGGAAAAAATGGTACTGCCGCTCTCGCTACGGGGCAGTGTAGGAGGATGAGACGGGCGGTACTCCACCCCTCCGCCCTAACGTACACAGACACGCGGCGCGGCGTTATCCCTTGCGGCCCTCAGAAGTGTCACCCCAGTATCCCTTGAGGTACCGTCCCTCGCGTAAGGGGAGGCGGTGGAGGGGAACTGGTTGTCCATGGAGTAGGTGATGGGGCTATACGGGGTGTGCATGATGGTGGACTGTAACGTGAAGGAGCTACCCGGGTGAACTGGCGCGAACGACGTACTGGCCCCCGTCTCGCCCCCCCATGCCTCTCCCTCCTGAGGCAGTGTAGGGGTCGGAGGAATGGAGCCGGGCACTTGGCGGGGGGAGGCGGTGGCACTGAAAAACGGCGACGACACAGGACGCTGCGACCACGGGGAGAAGAGGGAGTTGGCGGGCGGGGCGTCGTTCTGATCAATCCGTTTCGGGTTAAGCAGGAGGACGTTGCGCACCGTGGAGCAACCCTCCCTCGACACCCGGAAGATCCCCGCCACTAAAGTTTGCTTGTTGTGCGAGAGGCGTATTAAAGGACTTCGCTTGTTGGCCTTTTTTCGGGCGACGGTGGAGCTGGAGGCGCTCGCCTCACTCTTTTGGGTAGGCGGGAGATGGAGGGGGTTGACTGAAAAGGGGGGACAACGGGGTTGACGTCGGCGGCTTGAGGCATCGGAAAATAGTCCCGGTGTCAGAGGGAGATGCGACTGAGACATTTTTTGATCCCCATAGTGAGAGGAGTAATCAGAAATAGGACTCGCATTGGTACCCGTGACCTCAGCCTCCCCCCCGTTGCGGGCGGGGACTGTAGTCGTAGTGGTGGTGGTGGTGGTCGTAGCGGCGGGCGGGGGTGACGTACAGGCGGGGGGCTCAGAAAAGAGAGAAGGAGGGCGTCTCTTGCGGCGGCGGTCCGCCTCAGCGGTGGGGGAGGTGACGTGCGCCATAACAGACCCAGGAGACTGTGGATCGTGTTCACTGCAAGTCGACACGACGATTGCCGCCTCCGTCATCGACGGTAACGCGGTGGTGGTGATAGTTTCTACGGTAACGTCATTCTCATTGGGGTTCGCGCTACTATTCACGTTAGTGACCGGGGAGGAAGAGCCGCCATCCCCTGTGGACGTCTCTCTACCGAAAGGGTTCTCCTTCTGACCCATCGGAGGACGGCTCTTGGAGTAGGCAAGGGGAGACGGGGAACGAGGGGCCATATCAGAGCCGCTGTCACTGAACACAGTGGGTTCATTATGACCAAAAGAGAAACCGCTTCGGCTCCTCCCGACAGTGGTCAGAGAGGGCGGGGGAGGGGACCCACTCACCCCTAAAGAATTGGATGTACTCGGTGGGTTCACTTGAGGATCCCAGTGGGTACCTTTTTCAGTAGCACTCATTGGAAAAAAAACTATGGCTGTGTTTTTGCTGCTGTCGTTGTTGTTGTTTTTTGTCGAGATAAACTATTATTTTAGTTACTAAAAGGAAAAAATAATAATTAAAAAACGGTTTGCGAGTTTATTTATTTATTTACTTATCCTTTTTAGTATATATATATATATATATATATATTGTTTCTTTCTGCTTCTTTTTTACGCTTTTGGCTATTCGTATTATTGGACTAGTACCGTAGTATATAAAATGTTACCTTTAACCGTTTTCGTTATGGTTATACTGATTCTATCCTTTTAATGCTTGCACTCTAATTTATTCTTTTTTTTTTTGCTGTTGCTACTACAATTTTCTCAAGAACCTATTATGCGTTTTTGTTTTTCTTTCAAAGTACTCAAAGACGCTGTCTTTACTTTTGAGCTATAAGTGTGTGTAACCAGTAGTAGGAATAGATAGTTAAAGGTATAAAAAAATTATTTCTCTGGATAGAAAGAATAAAATCCGAATTACGAGAAAGAAATAGAAAAAAAAAGAGTATACTATCACTGCTTAAATAGCAATAACAATAAATCTCCTCTTTTATTTGCAACCTACCTTTTAGAGTAGGTAGGAAACAGAAAAAATTAAAATATTTTACGTTATATGAGTACTATATATAAATATACAGAAAAAAAAAAAGTATCGTTATTATTATTAATATTACTATAGGGGCTAATAAAAAGTGAGAGAAAAGGAAAAGGAGTGTTTGGATGTTTTTAAACAGTGAACTGAATCAAAAAGAAAGAAGAGGCTGGTCGCCCACACAGACGCAAGCCAAAAAAAAAAAAATGAAATAAAATTAAAATGTAGCGCTAAAAGCAAAAAAAAAAAGTAAGGAATGAAGTTCTTAAAGTATAACTCCAATTTTCATCTTCTCTCTCTCTGTCTCTCGCGTACTCTCTCCTCCTCGTTTTCTTCGGGTACCGCTTTGAATGGTTTGGATCACAATGTGACTCTCTGTTGTTTTTTCAAGTTTGCCTCTCTCCACTCTCGTCGTCGACGGTATCGCTCCTTAGCCTCCCAGAACTGCAGCCGCTCCTCCGGTGTTGACTGCTGCAGATCCAGGCCACACTGTATCTCCTTATTCACGCCTTTATCGGTCTGATTCACTAGAATAAAAGAAGACCGGTTCGTCAATACGGTGTTATCGGCGTCTCTCTCCGACCGCAGGGTCACCTCCACTTCCAGTGTGGTGTGTCGCACATACACGACCTTAGCCTCTACCGTGATCCAGTCCTCGGGGTGTACCGGCTGGGCAAAGGACATGGAGTGCATCCCCAGCGCGTACACATGCCGTTGGTGGGTGAAGGCGCGGCCGCACTGTACGGCATACCGCTCCATGAAAGAGAGCAGCTCCCCACCAAAAACGGTACCATGATTGTTCAACCGAAAGCGTTGAAATAAATGATTCCCCCGGATGCGGGTGGACTCTATCGTGACGTGACGGGGCTTGGCGAGGTTGATCTCACACTGTACCTCTGGAAGCGAGAGGGGAGGGGCGGCGCGTCGGGCAATGGCTTCCTTTTCCTGGTCCTTCTGAGCTGCGCGGATTGCCTCGTACCGGTGGTGCATCTCCATCACCTTCTCTCCGGTGAGTACAATCGACGGAGCCGCCTTCGCGACGCTCCACACCCCCGGTGTCTTCTCCTCTACTAACGCCATCGTAAAGAATGACTCCCCCACCCTCACCACCTCCGTCCTCTCCGTCTGACTCCGAGCATGGACCTCCATGTAGATGCCCAGGCTGCTCCCTCCGGTCTGTACGAGGTCTCCTTTCAACAGCAATACATCGCCAGTGGTAACTGGGCCGGTGAAGCTGGTGTTGGTCGCCGCCACCGTCCTGCTGCGATACCGCCGCCCAGTTACGGTGTAGAGATCATTGACGACGAGCTTGGCCACCCTCGCCGCGCACAAGTCTAGCTGCTCCAACACCCTCCCAGCAGGGAGGCGGACAGGGGTGTGGCCATACTCGAGGTCGAGCATGTGCTCCCACTGCACAGGGGGTATTACACGAGGCGGACGCTGGGAGTGGCCCACCACGAGTGACGCCACAGTGTTATCATGGCTCTCTGGTGAAGACGGCGATGAAGAGGAATGAAGAAACCGGGAAATGTAAAGAGGGCTGAACGAGGAAGGAAACGCACTGCACCTATTAGGGGCGACAAAAGATACACGAAACCCCCTTTTACGAAACATAATGTCGGGATACAAACGTCCCTAAAGGATGAATGGGAAAGAAAGGGGCAGGAAAAAAAATATGGTGCTAAATACAAGGCAATAAAAAAAGAAGAAGAAATCCCGTCAAATATAGAGAGCAGTTAGTGTTGTTGTTGTTGTTGGTTTTTTTACTTTACATAAGTAACAATAAGTGTATTCTTTCGCCGTTCCGTACATTCGCCTTTCGCACACACAGAACACTTTATAGTTTTCTGAAACTGACTCGCCACAGGCGCGCGAAAACCGTCACCGAGACCTCTTCCGAATTACACCCATGATAACATCCCCTCCTGAAAGAAGAAGCAAGCATTAAAAAAAAAAAAATTATATAAAAATGAGAAGAAGAGCAGCTGATATTTTTATTTATTTATTTTTGTTCAGAGGGAATACTATTTCGACTCCTTCAACTCTTTATAATCCAGCCAGTCCTGGTCCGTCATTAAATTACTTTCCTTTTCCATCATCGCGCAGTTATTTAAGCAAACGGTTTTCCAGTGCGCTTCAAACTCCTCCATGCGCTTCAGTACGTCTTCTTCCGTATCCTCCATCTTTACCAATCGTGTTACCTCCTCCTCCTCCCCTTCTCCCTCTTCTTTATCCTCTTTCTTTGGGTGAGGGTTGGGAAGACCCCGGAGGAGAATATCCATCGTCTTCTTTGCTCGTACTTCGCCAGGTACCACTTCCTTCAGCCGCTTCAGAAAAGCCGTATCGTGTTCAAGAGAAGAAGGCGTTACTTCCTCGGGTGGAGTATTACTACTACTATTGTTGATATCCATCTCATCCAGAGAGGTTTCCCTCCAGTGAGTAGCGATGTAGGACCGTAGCTCCTCTTGTCGTGATAAAGGGATTCCCTTGAGTTTAGCGGGGTCGAGGAGAAGACGTGCGTAGGAGACACACTTGGCAACTCTCGTAATATCAAACACCGATGCTGGGTAGCCCAACTCCCGTGCTCGCCGCTCGGCAGTGCGGTGGACCGCCTTCACCTGCTCATCATAGATACGGGTTACAAAGGTGTAACATTGCATACAGACGGGTACAAAATTTTCTATTTTACCACTTTTCTTCGCCTTCTGATACGGTTTTGGAAAGTGTTTTCGGAAAGAGGGAGGAACAATGGAGTGGCGGAGGAGGTCCTTGGTACCGAGGCAGCAAGCACAGCTAGGGGTCTTGAGGTGAAACAGCTCCCGCGCCTCTGGGGTGAGCTGCTCTATACTATGCGCAAAGGGACACTCGTCTCCGAGCTCACAAATCTCTAGCCGCTCAAACATGCAAAGACGGGTCTTCACCTGAGGGTCAAACGTAAACTGAATCACTTTGGGTCGATTGGGATTCCCATCCCGGCACTCCACCACCGTAGCGATCCCTTTCTGCTGAACGTAATACTTTGCTTTTCCTCTACTACACTCGAATAGAAAAGCCCCCGTACGACTGAGCACCTTTACTTTACCCTCAGCCCCCATCTGCACAAATTTCGCCACCGTAGGAGACTTTCCTCCGCCTTCGCCCTCCGCCTCTAATTCCTCCTCCCTCTTCTGCTGTAGCCGCTGCTCATTTAGCAGTTTATTCCGCTTCTTCTGCGCCGCCTTGTACGCCTGTCCCGCCGCACTGCGCTTCGACGCCACCAGGCCAGCAAGGGTCACCTCAGACGGCGGCCACAGCGAACTAAACCGCTCAACCAGCTGACGGGTCACGACGCTCCCTACCGCCCAGGAGGCCACGGCGTCCTCCGCGGCGTAGCACTGCTGGTCATCGGTCAGCTGCAACTCCCAGTTGCTACGGGTTACCTGGTGGTTCTTTTCAATCTCAATCCCCGCGATACGGAGGGCCAAGGCTTTAAGGTTGGTGGCCTCGATGTCCACCATATTCAGCAGGACCGCAAAGTGCTCCACGTCCATGATGGGTTCTAACTTACACTTTTGCTCCTTTAAGATCCGCGCTGCGTCCCCGGATACTCCAACTCCACACTTGAGAATCGTACGGTCCTCGAATACCGCCTTGATATCGGAAGGCAGCTCCCGATTGGCAAAGTAGGAGAGATGAATCACAAAACAGTGAGTTTGGGTGGAGATCTGAACGGTGGCGAGAGGGTTCTTCATGAACCACTCCGCGTCTACCCCCATCACTCGATACATTGGAGGCACCTGTCTGAGGTAGTCCATCATGACCGCCCACGCCTGACTGCCGAACATCTGCCAATCATTCTCGCACGTTACGAGGAAGGATTGGATCTGAAGACGGGTGAGGAGGGCAGATTGAATATTTCTCATTTTTTAAAAGGTGTTTGTTGTTGTTGTTATTTTTTGCAACGCTGAATGAATTCGTAAAATAAAGTAGCAAAAAAAAAAAGAAGAGAGGAATAAGAGTTTCTAGTCATGAAGAAGAGACAGAATAAAAAGAGTACTTATCACCACTCTGAGAAGTGCATAAAAGTGAGAGAAAAAAAAAAACACCTACATACAGTGGTAAAATAGTAAATAACAAAAATGAGTAGCTTTTTCATAGTTTTATCTCGTGAATATTTTCTTTTTTTTTTTTTCTTAACACTTAATTAATACTAAATTTGATATTTTATAATGTAAATCTTTCTCGGAGAAAAGATACTATATAATTAGTGTGTGACTGGTGTTGACTACTTTCATTGTCTAATACACCAACAACAGGTAAAAGGGGAAAATAAAAATAAAAAGAGTCGGCGTCTCAACAATGAGAGAGTAAAGGAAATACCTGTGTGCGTTGGATCAAATCATTGCGAAACCCATAGAGCCGAACGTAATCGCTAACATTAACTTCTCCCTAAGAACTTCCAACGACGGATACTCTGGCAGATCAATCTTGTTGAAGCAGGTGTGGGCGAGAGGCAATAAATCAGGTGACTCCTGCCACCGACTGATGGTGAATCGCTGGGGCTGACCGCGAGTTCCCTCCAGGTTTTCAAACCCCCCATGCGGCACTTTAGAGGCGCCCGTAGCGAATTGAATCAAGTTCGCTTTATCCTCCGCCGTCATCGTCTGCGCCACCTCCCAGAACCAACGTATCTGAGGGCTGGTGGGGGTGTAGCCTTCGTATACGGTGTGAGCACGGAGGTCGTCAATGTTGATATCCGGGACCCCACAAATCACCAACTCCAACTCCTGTGCGGTGAAGAAGCGCACCTCCTGGAATGGAATCACCGAGTAAAACCCTATGAGTAGATTGAGGAGTTGTTCCGATATACGATGCGTCATGTGAAACTCGCACAACAGACGAATGTATTGAAATTTATTGGACTCATTCACTAGTATATCTTTACCCCCCGGCACCAATTCCTTTTCCAGTGTCTCGCCGAAGCGTTCGTAGTTGACGCAGAACGCAAGACCAATGTCGGTCACATCGTTCTTTAGCATCCACTTGAGGTTGTTGTAGATTTCAGGGTCTACACTTTCCAAGTCTTTGAATACGGGTTGCATACCGATGATGTGTCGATACACCGACCGCGTAAAGTGTAGATCAATGGCAACGTTGTGCACAATCGCCATCCCTAATATAATCCCTATGAAACGGAAGTACTCCAGATGGTCAGGGTTAATGTCTGAAAGGGGGTTCGGCTGAAACGTAAAACTTTCGGAGGAATGGATAAAGAGGGCGTAACTCTCATTCACCATCTCCTTTGCCAGTAGCTGAAACCACTCTCGCGTCAAGCCGCCCACGTCCGTTCCCTCTTCCCCTTCAAAGTGCACCCGTAGAGGTCCACGGAAGTTTTGTTTTCCCTTCAGTTTAGCAAAACTGTCTTGGAAGCAGCGGTGGCGGTTGACCCTCAGATCAATACTCTCTCCAATCCCCTTCACTAGCCTCGAACGGAACTCTTTAATTCTCAGATTAAAATCAATAAGCCCAGGTTCGGATTGAAGAAAGCTGAGCGAGGTTTTAATCAGTTTTGGGTTCCATTTAAGAATGCAGTCTAACGTCACTAGGTTGGCCTCCAAGAAGCGACGCACCACACGTGAAATTGGCTTTCGCTCCGTTACAGAAGCCACACCATCAAACCCATTTCCCTCGTGAACATCGGGTGTGTTGGGTAAGAAGGAGCGGGAGCGACGGGTGGGTTCCTGTCGCGGCTGCGCGTTTACCTCCTTGACTGCACGGGCGGAGATGGAAGAAGGGTCTTGCGTCTCTTCTAGAAGAAAACGTTCCGTTTCTCCTCTTGAGACATTGAAGGCTCGACCTGAAAGGGTGCTGGCGCTGGCGGAGGAGCGGTCATACTTGGCCCATGACAAGTGGTAGATACAGTAACAGGTAAACAACACCACCACAGAGTCTGGGAGGGGTAAGGCGTTGGGGGACTCCAGATGTTGCAAGAGTACGGTGACATCTTGAATGAAGAACTGTGCCGCATGCCAAAAGATGTTGAGCTCCTTCGGCTCAGGCCTCTGGGCCTCCGCGTAGTTAGGAATCAAACGATACACCTGATTACCGATCAGACCAACAATCTCTAACAGCTCCAACAAGTGCAGTCCGTCGTCGACGTCGAAGGTGACCCCTTCGGGTATTCGGACCGCAGAGCCGAAGGTGGGTTGTCCCTCAGAGAACTGAGACGACTCTGGGTGCTTCACGCCTCCCTCCTTTTCAAACTTATTCTCGATCACCTCCGTCACCGCCTTTCGAAACCGTTGCCGTACTTCCCGAATCGCTGGAGTGGACTCTCGGGCCATCTGCTGAAGTGCCAACTCTAAAGTGGAGATGGCGCTATCGGGGGTGAAGTAATCCTTGTCACGGTGCACACTCTCCGAGATCATGGGGGACACAAACTCCACAAGGGTGGTAGCCTGATCTTCACTCGAGTAGGACTTTAGAAGTTTGATCACATTGTTCATGAATTGAGGCCTGGAAACGGTGTAGTACATTGACCTACGAAGGCGTCGCCTCATGTCCTCTAAGCTCACCCGCTCCCTACCACACGACGGGCAGAGGTCAAAGTTGCAGATGTCACAGTGAAAACATAACTTTTGTTTCGGATTAATGTCGCAAATGTTACACACATAACCTCCGTGGTAGGCAGGATACCGGCTGACATCCGTCCACTGAAGTTTGTGACAGTGACGTGGGTGAAGAATAACATCATCGGAGAGGTTCTTGTACTCTACAAAATCACTCCCCTCCTTCGGCACATCCTCCTTCAACAGCACATCCTTCTTTTTGACCAAAATTTTAAGTATCCCACAGAAGCGGTTGCGGTTTCGAATAGAGTGAGCGCTTTCATGGGAGGCAAAATCCAGCAGCTGGAAGAGGGGGTGCTGGTCGACGTAGGACTGCTCTGTAGAGTTCAATGGGGCATCTACTGCCTTCATCGTATCCGTCGTTAAACAACCATCAGGGAGGAGAAACATAGCGTGAGGAAGGGAGTGTGTGGTCAAGCACAATTCTTGAACCAAGGAGAGTATGCTGAATCGTACCTGTTCTTCTTTTCCGTCTTTTATGGGCTCTTTTCCAACCTCCATCAAGGCAGAAAACACCTCCACCGTTTCCTCCGGGGTACCACACAGCGTGCGAAGCAGAGCCACTATTTGAGAGGTGAGATCGACATTCGAAGACCCCATCTTTGCCGTTTTTGTGGTTTGAAGGGAAATCAAACGAATACAAATTTTTATTTCCTCTTTAGTAGGTCGGTGGAGTCGAGGGGCAAGAATGTGATAAGGAGAGTCCAACGTGGGCGCTTTCGTGTCGTTTATTTTGATTCGAGATCGATCATCTGTGATGGTGTCGTCTTCATTCTCTTCCACAAAAATTCTACGTATACTCTCAATCTGTGTACTACGATGAAAAATAGCACTATCCGAAAGTCTGGATGGGGGGTTCATGAAACCCCCACGAAACCGCGGCTCGCGGGACGGGGTGGGTCGTGTGGGTAGCACCTGTTCCTGAGGCCGCCGTAGCGTCTGAGCTTCGAGGAGAAGCTCCGGATAAGGTTCTAGAAGCGTAAGATCACACTCTCGCAGTATATCTCGCCGCAATTCTGGTTGACCGGCCACACTCTGTAATAGGTCGTATAGGGTGGTAGAGGCGTTGTCGGCCGCGGTCTCCCCTGTGTCCTCGTACACCCGAGTCCACCGCTCCTCCGCATCCAGCACAATCACCTGCACTGGCTCTGAAATCTGCTCCAGGAATCTTCGGTACACACGGGTGGAGCGGCCTAGGAAAGTGTGTGTCTCAGGGCCGCGTAGCTGAGGCATCGCTTCAAACAGGATGCTTTCCTGTATATCTTGAGGTATGGACTCCAGGAAGCTCGGTTCAATCTGTCCTACCCAAGGCTCATCAGCAGCAGCAGCTGGTGGTGGAGGGGCCGCCTGGGGTGCCTCTGCAGGTTCTGAAGGTGGAGCATCCGTGGTGGTGGGAGCGGTGGATACCGGAGGAGGAGGTGGGGAGGGGTCGGCGGACGCCGGTGCAGCAGCCGCTCCGCTGGCAAACAACTCGACAATGCGTCTTCGGGATAACTCATCCTCGCTTACGGTAGCGTCGTTATTCGGACGGTTTCTCTCCCCTCTGTTATCCCTCGCGAGGTCGGCGTTGACTGGCGGTGGGGCTGCCTCTGCATCCTCCCCGGTGTTCGCCCCTCGTTGCTGTGACTCCGTCAGACCCCACACAAGCGGTGGCATTGGCCGTACCTCTTGCTCCCCTTCAACCGCTTCTTCCTCCTCCACCTCCTCCCGTCTTCGAGTAGATGTAGTGCGTGGGACAAGTTGTTCACTAGGGGTGCGGTGTTGGGTGAGAGGAGAGGGAGAACTATTGGAAGTCTTTTGAAGAGGAAAGCTGATATCCTCGTATGACAAACGTCGTAGAGGGGCCTCTACAGACACGGTGTTTTCCCCTTGATTGGGTTGCCCAAGTGAATACGCCAATAGCTGAAACAATCGGAATAGCTGATTTTCTGGTGGGCGGCGCACGCTTCCGCGACCTAATAGGTGACCGCGGTTAGCACGGAAAAAGTTGAGTCGATTGCCATTCCCAGTGCTACCCTCTCCAAAAAATAATTGCTGTATGAGGTCTTCGTCATCGAGTCCGTCACGACCTCCAGTATCAAAACGATCACGACCACCGAAACCCAGAAGCGAACCTAAATTCAACTCTGCTTCATCCTCCTCCTCATCATCCTCTTCTTCGTCCTCCTCCTCAGTATCCTCCGCCTCCTCTTCATCGGTGATCTCGACAGGGTCCCTTAAGTCCTCCTCCTCTTCTCCCTCTTGTTCTTCTATTGGTGGCTCACGATCGCCTTGCAGGATTTCTTCCCAGTTTAAGTCTCGTGCTCCAAATCCGTTTGCAGGTCTATCCCGAATTTCTGAAAAGAATGGATTCACCACTTCCTGAGTGGCAGCTGGGTTTTCCTCGCCTTGATCCTCCCAATTGTTAAAGTTCACCTCTTCTTCTTCCTCCTCTTCCTCTTGTACCTCTTCCTCTTCCTCTTCCTCTTCTTCCTCTTCTTCCTCTTCCTCGTCAAATGCGTCCCAGTCATCCTCGACGAGATTGAGGCCGCTATCGGATGTATCATAACCTTCCACCACCTGTATCCTCACATTTCCTTCCTGGTCGTTCAACAGCACCACCTCCCCCTCCGCCACCTGTGTCATATCGAGCGTAGAGGGATCTGGGGTGCCTACTTGGTCCTCCAGGTGTACCGTTTGATCTGGGAGTCGTTCATCCAACAAGGACAGCGAAGACGAACCGGAATGGGGGTGGTGGGTCAGTAGTGCTTTCTTCTCATCATTTAAATGCTCCATTTCCGATGCCTTGATGGTTCGACGAATAAGATACACCAAACTCGTCGCATCCTGGTCCGAATTACATACCCCTAACTCGGCCACCTTGAAGAAATCAGGTAGGGCGTTTAGCTTGTACAGAAGATAGGAAAGTTTCTGAAATTTTGAAACCGACTGCGTCAGCGTGAGACACTTTCGAATGACGCGCAGAATGGTGTTGATAAATTTTTCCCCCACGTCGAGCCGACGGGCTCTTCGTTCGATAGACTCCAACATTGCTTGGCGTGCTGACGCACCCAACTCCGAACCCTTCAGTGCCTCCCTTCCCAACGCGTCCATGCTCTTCTCATGGCGCACCACCGCTATAGCAGAACGCAAACAAGAGAGTAGCTCTTTTACAAATCGTTGGGGGTTACAGTTTGCGACCGAGTAAAAAAAGTCAGGGAAGTATGGAGTATTCTCGGTAAAGTGTAATGCCAACGCAAGGGTGGCTGGAACGGAAATGGTACTGGGACTCTTGCCACCACCGGCATAGTCTACGCCCTCTCCCTCTTCCGGGGCGGGGACTGGTGAGGCAGATTTCTTAGAAGGTGTAAGAGGAGGCAGTGTGGTGAGCCCCAGTGCCTCCCGGAACGGCTTAGGGGCCTCGAGGGTCCACCCTGGGGAGAGTAACACTTGACAGAACGCCGATCGGGCAAAAAGCGAATCGAGTAGAAGGACGGCGCTCTTTTTATCTAAACGTGTGCTGGTCTTGAAGGATAAGATACACGTCAAGGTAAACTCCAACGCCTCCTGACGGCTTCGTCGTCCGAAGGAAGCAGGAGGCGTCACAGGGTGTTCCTCCTCTTTGGAAGAGGAGAAGCGTGGCGACAGTGGAGAGGACTGCGAGGAGTCGGATACTTTACGGACCTCGGTAGAGGCCCATCGCTTGGAACGAGGGGAGGAGGGGGAAATCCATACTCCCAGCCACACCTCCTCTTCCTCCGGGTTCGAAGCCTCCTTGAAAGAGATCACCCTTTCCTTTTTATCTGGGTTCTTAAATTCTGGAAAGTGTTTCGCCCATTTGACGCTGCAACACGACTGTAGCACGGAGCAAAACGCGAGCGGATACTCCTGCATCGTTTCCTTCATGGACGAAAGAAAATTTGAAAGAGGAACGACGTAACGGTGAATGTCGACTTCTTTTGTCTCAGTCGCCGCCGTCGTGGTGGTGGTAGCAGTAGGGAGGTTAGAATCCTTCTTTTCTTTTGCTGGTTCCTTCTTTTTGGCCTGTAGGGAAATACCGCCGTGATCCGCCAAACGTTTTTCGGATTTGAGTAATTTATAATCCTCACTTTCTAGCCGTGCGGCACAAGGTTGACGGTAGATAAAATTTCGAAGTACTTCTTTCATTTTACCATACACAGTTGACTCATCTTTGGAGATGTCGGAAAGTAATAACTGGAGCACTGCCGCTACACACCACCGAATATCCGTCACCACACTCTTTTCTAATAAGTAGGCACACAACCGTATATGTAATTCCGACAAGGAGGGGTGGTTGTGGTTTGGATTCAATAGGCTACACCGCTCGATACTGTCCCGCAGTCTACCCCAGACCGATGGACGGGCGCTCCCTCCCTCCTCCCCTCCCACCGCCTCATCCTGCGCCCTGGCACGGGTGTAGAGGTACATGGAAAGTACTTGATGCAGGAAACGAATTTTCAGCTCGGTAAGCGGTCGGTCGAGTGACACAACCCGAGAATCCCTCGTCCTCCATTGAGGGCAGATTCGACGGTGTTGGAATATCAAAGGAGATAGAAAATGGGGATCCTTCTCCTCCTCGCTTTTCTCTTCTTCCGATTCCTTTTTTTCTCCCTCTCCGTCCTCCTCCTCCGACTCGAACAGTGGATCGTCCGCCACGTCCTTTTCCAAATCGGCTAGTATAAACTGAAACACATCAATGAGCGCCTCCGCGGAGAGAAGTGAAAAGTTGGGCGAAAGGAGAGACTGAATCATGCGGAATGGACTGAGTGAACCGTTTACTATTTTCTTGATATTAGGAGAGGATTCAGACACGCCTACACCGAGGGAATCCTCCTCATTATACCCCAACTTTCTCAACAGAGAGAACAACGCTTCATTTTCTTTTAAAACAGTCTTCACATCGGAAGAGATGGACGTGCCCTCGGTGAACAGTTGATTTAAACTTTCATTAATACTCCCTTCCACGACAAAATGGACGTTTTTACACTGGTGTCCATCCCAACAGTATCCTTCCATATAATACTTGCACTGAGGAAGGCCCTCCGTCGGCCTTTCATACGACTGCTTCAGATTCCCCAAATGACCAGTAACCGGAGTAAAGCAGAGCAAAAAGTTGAGCAGACTGGCCTGCATAGAGCTGATAGTAAAGCGTTTCGTATTGTCGTCGAGGCAGGCGTCCTGCTGCACTTCCTTGATCCCACCTAGTATCTTGTCTGCAACAGCGCGGGGAAGCTGGGAGTTCGCCAGAATATGGAGAAGAAGAACTGTACCCTTCTGCGACAGCATGACGGAAATGTGGTCTAACAGTGGAAAGAACTGCTTACTATTGTTCAACACATAGGAGAACATCTTGAAAAGAAGGCTGCTGTCGGTAGACGACCCCTTGTGGTCAGCGACTTCAGACATTTTATACAGCAATGTAGAGCAATTCCGTCTTACCTGGGTTCCGTTATACTGATGCATCTGAGAAAGAGGGATGTACTTTCCACAGCTGTAAAAAAGAATCCAGTCGGTAACATGCTCGGATAACTGCAGAAACTTTCCATCTTGATAAGGCAGCGATGGATGGAACAAAATCTGAATCAGTTCCATATTCTGTTCCCATGTTTCTTCCTTTACCACGAATGCGCTGGGTGGGAGGTGCGAGAATGGTTTTGCAGCCAATCTCTCAGAGAGAGTTACGAAGTCATGGCCGCCGAAAGGGAGCGCGGTCAGTGCTTCCACATCCACCTGGGGGAGGGGGATCTCTGACTGGATATCGTCCGATGCGGAGGAGATGGGGAAGTTGATGTGGGCAGACATTCGATTACCAGACAGTCGGTGGAGTCCCGTCCCAGGACGCAGGGAAGAGAGGGAAGGGGGTTCCCTGTGCTTGGGCTCTACCGCCTTACTCAGCTTCAGTACATCCATGTGTTCAGCCAGTTGCTTTATCGCGTAGTGGTACAGCTCTGGGCTCTTTTTAAACCCCTCCAGGTGATCCCACAGGTCGAATAACACACAGTGCACTACGGAAAGAAAACTGATGGTGCAATCACGGAATTGACCACGAAACACCACGTCGGGTTGAAGTCGCAATAAACAGATGAAAATTTGGCTTAACGCGTCCGCTGCACTGGCCCGTTTTTGCCGATAAATTATTTCGTTTTTCATCTCTTCGGGCATCCCCTCCACAATATCCGGAAAGGTAGTGCTCGCAACTTCTCCAACGTTACTGTCCTTCATAAAGTAGAGGATTCGCGAAATCACCTCTGCCCCTTTCGCAATGTATAATAATCTATCTTTTACCAGTCGAAGATCTCTGTTGCAGTCTACATCTTGAGCAGTTACCAACACCGCCAGTCGGTCTGAAATTTGAAGAAGAAAAGTTAGGTTTAAACCCTCTGTGAATACCAATTTTCGAAACGCCTCCAGATCCTCGACAGTCAAAGAGGCGTCCCCTATTTTTTCACACTCCCTCTGGTATACTTGAGTAATCTTCTGGAGTACCTTATCCATTTGCCTTTCACACTCTGTGGCCAAGAAGTTTGCACTCACCGGGATACCACATCCACCAGGGTACCTACTCCCCATGATCCCACCCGCCGACGCCGACACCGACGAGAGAGGAGGCTGTCGGTTCCGATACTTGTTTAAGCACAGTACCTTGTCCAGTCTATCAAAGAAGAAGGAAACATAATCCACACTTCGGGAGAGAAAGAGGTGAGAGGGACTGACAACAGGGGAGGGGGCTGGACTATTGTTGTTGGGGTTATTATCGCCTTCGACATTCGTTGTGTTGTGATTCGTATTGCTCGTATTATTATTATGACTACTAGTATTATGGGTACTACGGTGCGTCCCGTTCTCTGGTCGGTTAACGGCTTCACGGTCGTCGTTACTATCCTCGATCGAACGCTCTCTTCTGTCGTGGTCCAGGTCCACCGCATCGTAAAACCTGCCGGCTGCGGGTTCCCCGATGTAGGTGATACGACTCCCATGACTGGTCGTCTGCTCCACCACTCTCCTCACCGTGAACCCACCCCCTACCAACGGTATCCGCTGTGGTTCCTCTACCAAATCCTCTCTACTCCCCTGTCTGCCCTCCACCGAGCGCAATTCACGATCGCCTTCCGTCTTACTACCACCACTACTACTAGTCCCCCTACTGTGCCTAGTGACAACAGAGAGCTGAACAAAGGCGCCACTGAGGGAAAAAAGAGCTAGCCTGTGTGAAGACGCGAACTGTGTTCGTCTAATATCTCGCGACACCCTCTCCACCATTTCGAGGATGGGAAGTAGGATGGAAGCCTGGGCCTCCGACAGCGCTGATGGATTCAAAGAAAGAAACCTGTTTACCCGTTGGACGAACGCGGTGAGCCTATCCAACATATAGTTCTGTTGGGTTACGCTAAACATACTCAGAAGCTGTTCCACAAAATTAGAGAAGGCACTGGAATGAAACAAGGAGCTTACAGCTGGGAAGTAAATATTACTGTCGTCGTCCGCGTTGGCCTTCTTCTTGGCTTGTTCTTCTTTATTTTCCGGAGTGGGGATCTCCGGTAGCGTGTCGAACATCCTCCCAAACCCTACGCTGACGGTAGACGGTTCATCACTTTCCTCAACCGGACACAAATCGACAATCGCTCCCGCATAGGAGGAGACATCTTTGCTTATATTAGTGAGTAATTGAGTGAAAGCATCGGGCTGGCGATTTCGTGGTCGCCTTCTCTCCACTATGTCAAAGAACAGGAAGAAATTAAACATGGTAAAGGTTGCCTCTATAATGTCGCTTGTTCTCCGCCATAAGGGGGAAGCCGTAGAAGAAGACGGCGGCTGCACCACCTCACCAGTCCCGCCTGGCAGATCCTTCTCCGCCCACACGGCATAGTCCTGAGGTACTCGTAACCCACTTGTAAAACGCTTGAGGTGCTGAATAAAAACATCCGTCGCCAACACACAGAAATCAGGGAAGGCTTTGAATATTAGGTGCAAATCGCGGAAAGAGCTACTGAGTGAGGGACGCACCTCCTCCGTAAGTGCCTTTCGCAGACGGGAGGAAAGGACTAGCATATCCTGCTCCCGTCGAGGTAGGCACGCGATGAACTGAGGATGACGAAACGCTTCCACCTGGGAGTGTTGAAAGTATTCCTCCCCTCTGAGATACGGAGGGGTATAACGGTTATACCCTCTAGCGAGGTAGGCGGGTATGAGCGGATAGAGGCTGCTGGGCTCTGGTGCAGCTCTCATCGCACTGACGATGCTAGACAGACACGATTTGAAGTGGCTCCTAAACACACGATGGGTTACTTTATGAACGGAAAGTGCTTGAATCAACACGGGGAGTTTCAGTTTGACCAGAACAGGGCAGTAAAAAGTATTCGTTTCGATTAAAAAGAACGGCTCGAATTGCTCCGCTAATTCCCTTTCCCTGATTTGTTGGTAGAGAGAAGGGGAGAGGGGTCGGTCGAGGATTTGGAAGACACTCTCGATCATACCACGCTCCAAGTACGCGGGAATCATATCCCCGATGCTGTGATGGGCACAGGTGGCTAACAGAGCGGTGGCAAGAGAGGCGAGGGCGGGATAGCGCGTCTGTAACATGAGAGACTGTAGCTGAGTGATGATGTCGGGGCGGTCGGCGTGACCCTCCGAGGTAAACAGAAACGAGTGGGGGTTCACGGAGGTTTCCCCCTTTTCAATCGCAGCGGTAAAGATACGCAGCACAGAGACTAGGGTGTCATACGCCTGTAGGGTAAGGGTCGACACCTCGCTACTCCGCAGTACCTCCTGACGAAGCTCCGCGTCTGGTTTAGCGGTGTGGGGAAACTCATAGTAGTCTTCGTCCTCGTCCTCCTCTGGATGAATTTCCTCCGGGATCATCTCACCTCCCTCTACTGTGGAGGTGTTAGACAGGGGTCGATCCGAGACAGTCGTCACCACCGCCTCCTCTACTCTGGATGAAATATTCTCCGCTGGATTGGTTTCGGCCTTGGGGGTCTCGTCCTCTTCGACAGCACCGGAGGGAGGAGTGGAGTGGCTCTTTTCTTTCGGTTTAGGGGGTAAGGGCAGCTGAGGGAGATAGTGATAGAAAAGATCGATGGCCACCGACGAGAGGCCTAACGTAAAGGCGTTGGAGGTAATGACAGGGTCGTAGAGGCCTAACATCTTCAATATAGTATGCGAATAGTAATGGGGGTGGTTTTTCAACAGATGAAAAAACTGAGTAATGAGAGAGTTTTGATTATTAGGGAACTCCATGGAGATGGTGGGACTCACCAGGTGGGTGATGTGGTGGTCAACCAAGAGCCCGTACTGCCAATAACTCTCATGGGAGAAGAAGTTTTCCCGTTGAAAGCGACTGTTCAAGGGGACGGAGGCGTGGATGATGCTCCAGAAGTGATTGATGTGTGCAAGACTAGAGGCACCGTCCCTCCGGATCGGTTTATCCTGCCTCCACGTAAAGGCAACATCAGCTATCGTTCCCACTAAAGTAGCGTAGAGGGTTTCGTACTTTATCCAGTGTTGATGAATACGGGATACTAATAAGTCGTCCTGAGGGTGGTCACCATTCCCTTCTTGGTGATCGTCGTCGTCGTCGTCTTCGCCATCGGGAGAGAGTCGAGTACACTTCCCTTTACTCGATAAATATCGTTCCATCTCCCGACGATTGACGCAGTCTTGATCCTCTAGAATCTCCAGAAATAACTCCTTACAGTCGGCGACATCATAAAAGAAATTGGTCTGAGCTAACACCTCCTCTTGTAGATTAAAAGGAAGTTGAACGTAGCTCATCAGACGGCACCTCGCCCACCACAAAACTTTTAATAAGCTATGCCGGCATTCATTTAAACTCTCTAAGCACACACTGCTCACCAAAACAAGATCCAATTCGGCATCACTGCTACTACTATTATTATTCGCCGGCGTATTACCCTCCCCCTGCAGTCTCTCTCGTGAGACATAATCAAAAGGGTTCGACGACAGTGGTGGTAAATAGAAGGTGGGTTCCTCCTTTTCTTCTTCTTGTGAACGGTCGTTCACGGTGCTGGTGGTGTCCTGGTGGTATACGGTCGGCTTCGAGGGGTCCTGCAGCTGCTCCAGTAACTGAGTCAGCGTCCGCTTCAACGTCTTGTACCGTCTCCACGCCATAGAGACCAACACTTTCAAGGAGGGTGCATCCTTCCAGGAGAGCGCGATCAAGGACTGTACCGGGAAACCCTTCTGGACTCGATTGACCAGCTGTGGTTGAGAGGAGTTCAGTAGT
Source organism: Angomonas ambiguus (assembly GCA_019695575.1). Classification (NCBI taxonomy): domain Eukaryota; phylum Euglenozoa; class Kinetoplastea; order Trypanosomatida; family Trypanosomatidae; genus Angomonas; species Angomonas ambiguus. The sequence continues at coordinate 100,012 of JADNSB010000025.1, read as the reverse complement.
AGACCAGTGTAGATGACGGTGGGGCCACCGCAGAGCATCAGCCGCGAGGTACAGGAGGTGACGGGGGAGTGTTTCAATGACATGCAGGTGTACGGATGCAGAAGAGAGGCCACCAATAAAAGCACCGAGCGCAGCTGGCGACAGCCCTCTCTATTCTTCTTCCTCGCTGCCTTCTCCTCCTCCTCGTCTATTTCCTCTGGTGACTGACCTTGTTTCTTCTTATGGCGGTCCCCTTCGTGCTTTAATATCGGTCGCGCACACCGCAGCCACCACTTTGACGCTGTGTCCCTCACCAAATCCGCGAACACCGCCATTGGGGAGGACTCTACCAAGTGAAAAAAAGCAGGGTCGTGAAGCATATCCTCCAACACGAGGGGCACCTCCGGCAGCGGTACCGTTACATCGTTCAACACCGTATAGTAGTAACGGATCGGATCAGAGAAGCTGACAGGGAGTGGCGTGACCACTGGAACACGTGGGCTAGTATGGGTAGGAAACTCTGTCATATCAAGGTCTATGGGGAAATCCAGAGAACGCTGATTTAAGTGATCCGCCTGAGTGAAGAGCTGCGCCATTTGGAGTACAGAAAGCATCGCTTGCGTGTGTGTGTGTGTGTGTGTGTGTGTGTGTAAGTCGGTATATAGGTCTGTTTTATCAGAAGGTAAAAGTAAAAAATGATATAAAAAAAAGGGTAAACCAAAAAAAAAAAAAAGCCTTTAATATATAGCTGTTATAATTTATTTTTCTTAGTTCCCTTTTTTTGTGTTTTTATACAATTCCGTAAAAGCTGGAAAAGGTAGTTTAAGCAAACAAACCAAAAATGATAAAAGTCAGCCTCAAGCAGATAAAGAAAATGACCGAAAGTATCAGAGAAAAAAAAAAAGATTCACGAGGTAAAAGCTCCCAAAAATAAATAAAAATATGCTACACTAAACTAAATAGCTGAAAAAATATAAATAGTATTTTTCAAACTCTTCGAAGAAGAAGACGAAAAAGGAAAAGAGGAAAGGGGGGAAGAAGTAGGTAGAACTATTTATAAGTGCAAAGGTGAACGAGTGGCTACACTATACACAACGCAATTACCTAAACCACGTATCAATATATAAATATATAGAGAGAGGTTAATTTCTTAATATTAAAATGTTAGAAGACCAAGAGAAAAGGAGGCACACGCTTAACTCTTCTTCATCTCGCCACAAAACGAAACGAAATATATAAAGAAAGAAAAAAAAAAAGGTTGTGGTTTTTTAAAAACACACTTTTTTTTTTTATCCTTATTGTTGTTTTATTTCTTCAGCTGGCTGCTTTTCAGGTTGGAAAGGCTTTGGTCTAGATAATTTAATTGAGGGTTTTCCAAGTGATCCTCGAAATCTAAGAGGCCATACTGCGCCAGTGCCTCCAGCGCCTCACCCACCGCCGATATTCCGCTCTCTTCGGACAAGGAATCGGCAGAGAGAGTGTCAGAGTTCCAGCAACCAAAGGAAAATACACTAGAGGACGGCTCCTCCACAGTTTCAATGGTGGTTTCCTTCTCCGATAAGAAGGCGGTGATGGACAGCTTGGAGGGAGGAGAGGTTAATGTGTCGTTGTGAATAAACCACACCAATAACTTTTGACCCGACGGCATTTGTTGACGCAGATAAGTGATCACCGACGCCGTCAGTGGTCCGATAGATTTATCGTTTAATCGCTCATTCGCGACGTACACACCAAGAAGCGAAAGACCACGTGTCCTGGCCTCGGACTGCACATGAGCGTAGGCCACTTCCACCATTGGGTGAGGACAGCTTAACTGCGTAGAGTGAAACAGTGGGACAACATCGGTAATGTAGCAAGCATCGCCGCCACCATTGCCCAACCGCTTTCCTATCAGCATTCCAAACACTGGCTGGGTGGAGTGCTTATAACAGTGTAGAAGTGCCTTGGTGTAGGCCTCGGGGGAACTAACGGATAACGTGCTCATAGACCGCACTGCTGTTGTTGTTGTTTATTTTTATTTTAAGAAAAGAGAAGAAGAAAAAAGGAGGGGGGCGGCTTTCTTTTGGGTTCGTTAACTTTTAAGATGTGTGTTTAGAAACCAAAAAAAAAGAAAAAAAAAGAATGAGGAGAAAAGAACTTGGTATCACCAATGAGAGAGAAACTTGGATTAGCAAACCAATTACTTTATTACTGAAGGGAACCAGCAAAAAAAAAAAAGACAATGAAGATATTCTTGTTGGCTGCATCCCGCAACACTATATACATTTTTTTATGTTTCGTTTTTCATCCACACACACACACACACACAAACACCCCACTCACTTTCGCGTCGATGAACCACCTCTCTGAGTGCCGCCTTTGGTACTTTTATAGAGCGCAGTGTTAGGAGTAGGTCTGCCACTACTCACCATCTTTGCCTTTTGCAGCAGCGTATCGTCCCCCCTCTCAAACAAGTCGTGTGCCCCAGCCACGTTGTAGTCCTGTGCGGTCAGTACGACAAAGTCCAAAGAGCGAAGTTTTACCTGGCGGTTGGGGTGGGAGAGTAAGTGCCGTAGGGCCATAGGCCAGTACACATCCTTCTGCTCTGCAATGGGGTTCCCGTGTAAAGTAAGAAAGGCGAGATAGGGAAGCGGACACACCTTCTCCACCACCTCTTTAAAATCACTTATCTGGTTCCCGTGGAGTTGAAGTTTTTGTAACGGCAGCTGATGCAGGTCGGGAGGCAACACACTAATACGGTTATCACTGAGGTCGAGGGAGGATAGAGTGACAAGCGCGTTGGCGACGAGACGGCGAATGACAGGAACCAGTCGCTCGATGTGGTCCCCCAGACCGCAGCTCGCTACTCGCAGACTGTTGGCATCGTAACGCGACTCCGCGGATGCAGAGGCCACCAACGCCTCCACAGAGGTGTTCACCGTCGGTGTGTTGTCCGCCGCACCTCCTCTCATAAAGGCAAACCGGTCCCCCTCTCCTTTATCAAACTCGTAGGCCTCCTCCTCACCGCGCTTATTTTTGGCCTTGATCATCGTCCGCTTGCCGGGCCCGCTGGTGTTGGCGGTGGGGTCGGTTGCCTGACTGAGGAAGACACCTTGGGCGAACCGGGGATCCTCCGTCGGTCTTACCGAGCGAGAAACGTGTTTCTTCCCCGCCGTTGGGGCGACGGACAACAGCTTCAGAGGCTCATCAATGTCTACAAAAGAAAAGTCCAGCATGGGGAGGGTGTGGTTGACGGCGCTAATACGACTCTTCTGAAGGCCGTCGTAAAAATCTAACACACTCTCCTTGATCTTTTCCGTCCTCTGGGCGACGGAGAGGGTCAGCATACCTCCTATCGGCTTCTCTAGCATCTCTCGGAGAGAGACGAGATAGCGGTGAATCGTAAGAATCACGCCGTCTTCGAACAAGCAAACATCTCGGAAAAGGAGACTTTCTCTACCGTACGTCATTGTGAGACTGGATAACTTTTGATTACGGTCGGTGTACTGAACACCAAGCAGCCCATACCGCTCTGCCTCCGTCGTAGGGGCTGGTGGGGGAGGAAGGACATCGTTGTCCTGGAGCACGCGCTTACGGGGGTCCAGCGCCGCCTGTACCTCAGCCACATACTTCCCTTTCCCAATCCAGTTCAGCAAAATACACATCCGCTCCGCCACTAGCGTCGGTCCTTCCACGATATCCACCCTCTCCCCATAGTCCGCGGACCGCGCCGCCTCCTCGGGGTCCTGCATAAAGTGTTGGTAGCCTTTTGGATCGCGGGAGGTGGAGGCCGCGGTCGGGCGGGCGGCGGTGGTGGACTTCGCGGGGGCCTTCTTCGGGGCAGCGGTCTTCCCTGTAACGGAGGAACGCTCCTCTGGTGCTGGCTCCCCCTCCTCCTTACTGGTTGGCTGGGATCGGCCTAGATAAGCCTCGTACCGCTTCTGCTGTTCCGCCAGTCTCTCCGCCGACTCCTGTAACAGACGCTTCTTTCTCTTTTCCCAGTTTTCAGACTGGTGGAGCGTTTTCACGGCGTCGGAGATGACGGCGACGGGGGCACCGCTCTCTGGGTATAAAAAGTGGGTGACGAGGAGCACCTCGGGGTCCAGTATGTCGACGTAATGACCAATGTCCTGGTTGTAGACACATTGGGTGATGATGGAAGAACCCTTTTCCAGTTGCTCGTACTCCATCGGTGAGGATACAGTAGTATACTAGATGATAATAGCTAAGAATGGGTGAAAGTCAAAGAGGGGGAAAAAAGGGAAAGGATAACATGCATACATATTCCACATAGTTTAATTAAAAACTTTAAACTTGCCTGCAGCGCAGAGAATCAGAACAGAGAGAAAAAAAATTGAATTGCTTTCTCATCCCATCACAGAAATCAAACCACAGAGCCGCAGTAAGTACCTTTCTTAGTTCCCCTTTTCCTTTCCCTCTTTCATTGACTGATGACGATGATGTCTTTTTAGACCTAACACCTCCCGTAGCACATCGTTAGAGTTTGGCTTCGAGTTCATTTCTACTTCAAATATGTACGCCATCACAGCGCACGTTACGATAAAAGTGGTTAAGAAGACTAACACTAAATCGTACTTCGCCAAGGGAAACATTCCCTCTTGCAACGCTTTCTGTACTTTGAAGTAACGACGAGTGGAGTAGGTGACAAAGAGAGCTCCGTTAAGAAGAAAGCCGCCGACCGCGGGGAGCATACGGGAAGGGTGAACACTCGTGGGGACCGAGGCGTCGTAGGCGAAGCAGTATGCCGTCCACAAAGCTATCCCGGCTCCTACAAAAGTCATTCCAGTTCTAAGAAACGCTAAGCAAGTCCGCTCATTCGCCAGCTGGTCTCTGGCAACACTTCCTTTATTAGGAATCGACGCTACGTTACGATACACAAGAGTACCACACCGTAACATGAATAGGTGCTGTTGTTGATTTTTATTTTTTGTTTTTTGGTGGTACTTTTTGTTTCTATACTCTGGGAGAGGGGGGGGGTCAGTTCCCAGTGATGTTGCAACGCCAAGAATAGAAGAAGAAAAATTAAAGTGGAACAAAAATAGGGGTTGGTAATACACTCCAGCTTATGTCTATCGTCCATTGTTTATTTATGTCGTTGTTTTGAGATTACATTACTTCCATCCATACTGCTGACTTTAATGTATAACAGATTACATCTTTCGCTCACACACACACACACACACACACACACACACAAACAGGCACAAAGAAAGGGGGGGGGGGGGGGGAAAGATAGATGGAGTAGCAGAAGATATAGTCCCCTCATCTTTGCTTCTATTTCTTCTTGTTTGAATGAGGAGGAACTCGGTTAGTTTTTACCCAACCTCATTTTCGTAGAGTCAGCCTAATAGGAAAACCCTTTGTATTCTATCATTTACATATTTATATTTATTATTATTATTACTTCATTACTTTATGGTAGCCATCCTCATCGTCACCGTGATGACAAGGAACTCTGACGCTGCTCTTTGGCCTCCCGCTCCAACTTCTCGATCACCAGAGAGCCCATTTTAGTCCCTTGTAGGGAGAGAACACGGATGTGATGGTTCTCCTGCAAGAGTCGTTGGAAGTACTTGGTGGAAGGAAGAGTGATGTTGGGATTGTTCTCCAAGTAAATCTCACTAAGAGAAGGATGAGAAGCGACATACTCACACAGCGCCTTTGCATCTTGGTTGTCGAGGGACATATTCTTAAAGTATACACGGCGGAGCGATGGGAGGTGGTCAAGTAGCTGGAGAACCGCGAGAAAACCAGGATGCCCTAGATAACTAGACGTAAGATCAATCTCCTCCACCTGTGTCGTAAAGCGGCCGTCGGTGGGGAGGCGGGAGAGGAGATGACTGTTGGGCTTGCAGCCCTGCGCCCCGCAACAACGGAGATAGACGTCTTTGAGGGAGGGGGCGAAATACATCCCGTCGTCATCCTCCGCCAACACACGTTGGACCAACTTGCGCTCTTCCTCCTTCTGCTCCTTCTGTCGCTCCTCCACCACTGCCTTCTGCGCCGCCTCGAGGTCAGCGGTGCTGGGTACCTGCGCACTGGCGAGACTGACGCGGCGGCTACTCGGACCGTCTGGGCTGGCGAACCCACTGCTGTTGGGATAAGAGGAGTTGCTGTAACGGCCCCGTAGCAGCGGACTACCGATACCGCTAAAGGGGAGGTCGGTGGAAGAGAAGGTAGACCTTCGCTGGGAGTCCACCGTTGACACCCCTCTGAGGGAATCGTCCGCCTTCAAGGTGTCCTCCTCGTCCATCACCTCGCCCTGCAGTCGGGGGACATTCCCAATGCTAATATCCGAGTCACTGTGAAAAGAGCTGTCCCCACTCACACGACGGAGAGGACTCGCAGAGCCCAAGGACAGTTCACCACTGCTAGTGCTACCGCCGCGTGTACTCGCCCTTTGGGCCACTTGCTGCAGTAGGGTCCGTTGCTGCGTGTCGGAAAGCATAGAGCCACTAAACATGGATCGTCGCTCGTGCAGTTGAGCGGCGGTGGTGGTGGAGTGATTAAAGGCAGCCGGTAAACTAGGTGCCACGCCCCCTTCATCCGGGGGTACCGGTACCTCCACCGCATTGTCCGCCCTACCATCGTTAGAAAGACGCATGAGCTCAATGTGACGCTTCATGACCTCCCTCTCTCCCTCCGGCGCCTCTGCGTAGGCCCGGGGTAAGTCCTGCTCGGTCAAGCGGATATTCACGACTTGATGTCGACTTATTTTCTTGTTGAGAACGCTCTGCTGATAGTAAACGATGCTGTTGAGAAAGTGTTGATACGTGAAGAGGTGAGTGTCGAAGGCACCTCCACCCAAGCCGGTCAAGTAAAGCGCCGTAACACTGTAGTTCCCGACGAGAGTGGAGGAGAACATTCCCTTGACCACACTGTGAAAAGGTTCATACGTGAAGGAGACGATGCGACTCCGCCCTGTCCGTCGGCCCATCTGCACGGACGTTGGCATCCCAATCCCTTTGGCATCCGAGTACACCTCCAGAATGCGCTTCGTCTTGAGCTCGCTGTACTGCTCCGCCGACATCACATTAGGGTACCCCATACGAGACACATCCTCGACATCCAACGTCAGCACGATACGGCTTACCTTGTGCTTCGGCATCCCTGTAATCTCCGCCACCGCCGCATCGTCAATGAGTCGCTCGTAGACACTCAGCTCGAGTGTCATGCAGGCGATGGAACCCACATCCACCGTCTTCACGGGAGAGTAGTCGGGCCGTATACGCATCGCGTACATCGGCAACGAGACGGAGATCGCCGCGTCCCTGTCCTGGTAGGTGAACTCGCCGTATAAGCGTTGTTGATCCTCCAGAATAGCGACGCTGGCTTTGCGGTACGTCACCTCCACCTCTAGAGCTAGTCTGTTGAGTTTGGTGAAGTAGGGGAGAAATATTTTATCAACATAGTCTTCCAAATCCTTCTCGTCTCCACCGCGTACGAGGAAAAGGTACCCCCGCTCTCTGCCCACCACCCCTGTGGCATAGAGCGTGTCGGGGGAGAGGGGGGAACGGCTCTGGACTTGGACGCTGGCGTAAAACTGAAAGGACTGATAACCGGACAATAAATGAGTACACCGCAATTTATCTCCTACTTTTAAATGGCGAAGGTCTTTGTCGCCGTCGATTGCCACCACGTGTGGGTCCTGTAATACATGCTGCACACACGAAACACAGTAATCCCGCAGCGTCGTCCCCTCCCTCAAATTAGAGTAGAACATCTCCACCTGCTCCACCTTATCCAGCCAGACTTTATCATCGCCACCATTTCGGTAGCTTGCCTCTCCCTCCCCCTCCGGCCTAGAAGGAGACTCTTCCACCACCACCACCTCCGCCGCCTTGTTCTGCTTCGGGTTGGGCTTACTAGCGTCGGAGGAAAAGGCAGAGGTGTCCCCATACTTCAAAAATGGAATAAACGTAATGCGCCTTTTATTCTTCTTTCCCCGCTTCCAGACTCGCTCCGCCTTGTCCTCTTCCTCTGATTCAGTGACGGTTTCTCTTTCTAGCACCAATCGGTTCACCTCTCCTTCTTTGGCAGTCTCTTCACTACTACTACTGAAGTGTGGTCCCTTCTTTTCCTCACTGGAGGGCAGAGGGGAGGAAGACGGCGGGGCCTCGACTGGTACGTCGTCCTCCGACTCCTGTAGTGCTTTTTGTATCATCTCTGGGTCTATGAAACGTATATCCCACAGTGGGGATACCTGAAGGGATGCCCTCGCCGCCTGGTGCTGAAACTGCAGCAGAAAATTCCACTCCCGCCTCATCCCATCCTTGCCTCCCGTGTGTGCAGCGCCGTTGTCGAGGTCAGCGGTGCTAGCCCCATTCCCGTTGGTACCGACACTGAGGTAACTGACCACGCTCACACGGGGGTCGGAGGAAAACTTTGGGTACACCTGGGGAAGCGGAAGAGTGGGTGCCAGCTCACCACTTGAAGTAGACATTTCAGTCCAAAAAGTAAAATACAAAAAGAGAAAAATGAATTACAAAGAACTTTTTCTAAGAAATTAAAAAAAAAATAGAAACATGGAAAAAGGATATTGTAAAATTTTTAATGAAACAAAAAAAAAAGAGGGGACATTTAACGAAGAAAAAATAAGAAAAGTTAAAAGGGAAATATTAGAAAAAAAAAAAAGCATAAACGTTGCTGGATGCGATGACATACTTGGGTGTTGTTGTTGTTTTTCACCACCCACTTTTTTACCCGTTAGTCCTGTACAGTCCTCAACGCCGTGGCAGCTGCATCTCCCCATAAAAAGTAACGCGCCATTAACGTAAGTGCACACCCCACTAAAAAACAGCCCTCATTAAGTCGTTGATAGTAATACAGTGGCAGATCGCCAAACACTGAGAGCAGCACGTGTGGTGAGTAGGGTTCAGAGGGGTCCTGTCTTATCGCTTGACTAACATCAGGGAGAGATTGACGCAACAGTAGCAACTGGCCCACGAAATACACCGACATGAGCAGCGCCAGAAAGAGCGCCGTACCGTCCGCCGTCACCACAGAAGACCCGAAAGACAGAGTGAGTTGGAAAAAGAGAAGCAAAAGACTGCGAATGGACGCGCAGACAACAGAAGTGTTGACAAGGGTGGAGGTAAAGTAGATAATCTCAGTCCCCCTCCCATCGATGCCACTCTTGTCTCCCGCCCTCAGGTGTACGGCACGTAGTAAACCCTCCACCGAGCTCTCCCCACTGAGGCGCACCGTGCACAGACTATAGAGGGTCGCTAGCACTTTAACTACTGTGTAACCCGCCAATAGAGTTCCCCAGACCACATAGAGCTTACCGACACAGGTATTGCTCCTCTCGGCCTCGGAAAGTACGCCTTGCAGCTCAGTGCTTTGAATGGATAGGGTGATACTCAGGTAGCGAGTGGCCTCGGCCTCCGTACTCCAGTCTTCCAGGTTCCCCTCTCCACCGCCTTTCCAAGCCTGGGAGATCCATCCAAAGAACCCCTTCTTCTTCTTCTCCCCTCCTTCGCCGATCCCCTCCCCTACCTCACCGTATTTTTTGCGGTGCTCCTCTCGCTTAGACGTCATCGCTGCCGCCCGGTCGTAGTGGTGTTGGGCGATACTCCGTTGTGTCTTGGCATACATCCCCAGCACATGCTTCTGGCGCTTTGCTAAGGAGGCGTTCGCCTGGCGTAACTTTTCAATCTTTTTTCTCCATTGAAAAAAGGGGGAAATGGCTTGTAAAGGAGAGACGATGCTGGCATAGCCCCCAATGAGTCCAATCAGAGACACACCCGCCGCCCCTAGCGAGGAAGACAGCAGTGCTATCCAGTGCCGCCACACACTGGGGGACGCCTCACGCCCTGTCGCCTTCTCTTGCCTCACCCTCCCAGCTGCAGGAGAGGGGGACCGCGCCTTGTGTTTGACCTCCTCCGGCACTTTAAAAATCTTCTCCCCCTTCTGAGAAGTCTTTGACGCCGCCTCCTTCACTTTACCCTGGACCGTGTTGAACCAACGCCATTGAGTGGGGGACTCCTCCGTGAGGCTACCGGAGGAAATCAAATACACCGTAGTACCTATACAGAGTAAAAAAAAGACCAACACAATCTTCTTTCCACTTCCGCTCTTTTTGGAGTTTAACTTTACCTTTCGGCTGGACAGTAGACCTTTTACCATTGTCTGGAGGATCAGCGTGGGAAAGAGGACTAAGATGTAGGCAATTAAAAAGGACAGACATAGTTGGAAGGCGTACAGCAAAAACGGAAATGCCTCACCAGAGGACGATCCCACGACGATAGAGTCCAAAAGGCGACGCAACGACGTCACGCTATTGTACGCAGTGTTCAGCAACGCAATGACCAACACTAAACCGTTAAAGGAGAGGGCGGAGGCAAAGCACCACCGAGCCCCGTAGCTCTCTGTATTTTGCACAAACACTAATTTCACTAAAAGCTCTCCTAATCGGTGAAAAAAACAATACACCCACAGGAACACGATAGAAGGAAAAAGGTACAGTGACATTTACTGTTTCTAATAATAATGCATATATAGGTGCCCAACTGAAAAAAAAAAAAAAATGTGTTTTGTTGGTCTGTAAATAGTACTAATAATTGGTTACTTGAGTTACTACCTCTGCAAAACAAAAAAAAAAAAAAAAAAGGATAGACAGAAAATACAAGAGAGTGATACAGAATTTTCCCTCAAAAAAAAGAGGTCACAGTTCAATAAATCAACAAACGAAAAGACGAGAGAAGAGAGAAAAAAAATTCCTGAATTTGAGTCATTTGTAGCGCTTCATCACTTCCTCCAGCGACTCCACGTGCTCCTCGTACACCAAACCGTCCACCTCATCAGACGACAGAGTCTCAGTATATTTTTCCTCCCCCTTTACTGTCTCTGTTGAACTTTCCGTTTCCTTCTTTCCCTTCTCTTCCTTCTTCTCTGTCGTGGTGGTCGTACCTGGTACCTCGAGACCTCTGACTTCCTGCGACTGTCTCACCTCCTCTTCCTCTAGTAGTCCTGCATCTCCGGCCACCACCGCACCCCTCTTAGTAGTCGAAAGAGACCTTTCACCGCCTTCCTCACGGCGCTCACTCTCCTCTCTGTCCCTCCGCTCCCTCTCTACACTGAGGGGGCCGTGCTGACGGTAGTAGTCTTCCTTCTTCTCCTCCACGTGGTCAGGATCGATCCAACCCAGTCCCATACGAAACACAGTGAAGACGCTGAAGATCAGTAAAGCGATGGTGTACAGTAGCCCTACCCCCAACCCACTCACCAACACCACGGCGAGGAAGTGCTCGATGGTGGGCTGCTCCGGCACTAGGTATAGCAAGGCATCTGCGTGAGTCGGCAGAATAGCGTTTCTTCGAGTCGCCAGAGACCCGTGAAAGAACTTTCTCCACGACACGCCTCCATTTCCTTTTCCTCCCCTCTGCAGCCAGCGAGTGAGCCTCTCCCCTATGTAGTACTGCCAGCTGCAGCGAACAAAAGCACCTGCCTTATAGCACTGATACACTCCCTCGTAGTACCCGTGATAAGGGTAAATCACGAGGTAGTTCAGCAGCATGCTGTTGGAACGAAAGAGAGGCCAGTCGGCCGGCGTGAGGTCCCCCAGCACCAGCAGCTCACTGGCGGAGCGCAGGGTAAGGCCCCATACACACCAGGAAAGTTTACGCTGCTCTTGCGCAGGTTCCTCCGCGGATAGAGGTAACACCGACACACCAGGGAAAAAGAGAAAAGTAGAAGGAAACAGCTCCTGCATTAGTGTTCGACGATCGGCGTCGTTGGTTTGCAGAAAAGAACTCAGGGGATGGCACACCGCATCGTGGTGGACATGAGTGACTAACTGTGTGACCGGTAGCCAGGCAACGGATTCAATCTCATGACGGGCAAAGCGAACCAGAGGGGTCATCGATCCCACGTGCAAAAACACAAATCTGGACTGTACAAGTCCCTGTCCATCGACCGCCCTGGACCGTATGGTGTAGTCCTTCATGCGGCCGAGGTACAGAAAGTCTTTGGACTGGCGGAGTGGTACCCCCAAGCTCTCCTCCACCTCCCTACACGCGGTATCGTAGTCATCCACGTCGTCTGGATCACGGCGGCCTCCTGGGAAACTCACCTGGCCACTCCACCGATCCGCCGCCCGGTCCGCCCGCTTCATGAAGAGGAGGTGTAACTCAGACGGAGCGTCAGGGTCGACGTGTTGAGCCAGGTGCTGTACGTGATGGAGGGAATCCACGGAGGGGTCTCGAGGGCCACTGAAGAGTCTCTCCACCGACCGCTGTGCCTCCCCAGTGAAGCGCAGCAGCAGGACACAAGCCGACCGGCGCGTACCTGGGGCGTAGACATGCAACCGTTGCTCCGCCATCCGGCTGCAAATACTCAACAAGAACTTTGCATCACACCCAGGAATCATTACAGGGCATACAAACTAAAAAAAAAAAACACGTATACTAATGAAAAAGGGGGAAAAAGGCGACCCGAAGTTGTCCTTGATCAAGTACCCCTCCTTGACTTTAATAATCGACTAAATTAAAAGGGTGTAGAATGTTAAGAGAGAAAAAAATTAGGATCGCGTACAGCATTGTTCACAAGTGTTCATTACTACACTTTTATATCCCACAATATATATTGTTTAGACTTTCATTTTATGCTGTTTTTACGATTATAATTAGATTTAGGTTAGTTTAAATTAGAAAGGAATAACTAAAAAAAAAAAACGGTTCCGTACCTCCCTTCTGCGAAAGGGGAACCACTTCAGAATGATCTACTCTTCACAAGAGAGAAACTAAAAAAAAAAAAAACACGCATCGGAACAGAGTTAATGAAATCAATCATTAACGTGTATATAAATACATACATGGAATCGATGCTTTTTTTTTCTTTTTTTTACAATCTCCCTGTAAAAATCAGGTGCTTTAATCGAAAAGAAAAGAGAAATGAAAACGTATAAAGGACACGCTGAGCGAACTGAAAAAGAGGGAAACGAAACTTAAAAAAAAAAAAAAAAGCGGATCTTCAGAAAAGAGAGATTAAAAAAAAAAGGCATCCAATGAAGACATAGGAAAGTCATATTTCTATACGAATTCCTATCGTCATCGATTGCATTTTTTTATTTCTCCACTATTTTTCCTTATATTCTCTTTCTTCGTGACTTAAAAAGTGGATCGCAACTATAAATACAACCGTGCTTTTTTCCCTTTACAGATTTAATTTATTTTTATTTTTTGTTTTTTTCAAAACAGCTTTCGATTTCATTTTGATTGATTGCTTCGTCATTACCCATCTTTTTTTTTTAATTTTCTTTACTTCTTATTAGGATCACACCGCTGATGTGTAACTGTTTACACAGTACAGAGATCAACAAAAGTATTAGTCCGCGAATCCATAAAGAAAACCTGTTGTTGTTGTTTTTTTTTTATATATATATATATATATAGCCTTCTCTTTTTTTACTCGCTTTTATTGTTATTCTTATTATGATAAAATTCAATACGGACTAAAGCTGGGGCCAGCGGGAGCTCCGCCCTGACCGCGATACCCGCCGCTGTAACCGCCACCGCGACTCTGTCCGTAGCCTCCTTGAGCCCCACCGCCTCCATACCCGCCGTGAGGAGGATAACCGCCACCATAGCCACCACGAGGGCTGTAGGAGTTATACCCTCCCCGACCACGGCCACCGCGGCCACGACCCCCACGGCCGCGACCTCCACCCGCCTGAGCCGCAACGGCGTACACTTCATTAGGAACAGTCTGACCGGCGCGCACCAGAATATCGATAAGGTCCCTAATCGTCTTGGCGGGGTCATCCATGCAGATGAAGGTAAACGCATCCCCAGTGTTACCGGCGCGACCTGTACGACCTACACGGTGCACATAATCCTCAATGTTAAGCGGCATATCGTAGTTGACTACGACATCAAGGTTCTTAATATCCAATCCACGCGCCGCGACGTCGGTAGCAACCAGAATGACGTTGTCCTCCTTACGGAAGCGATCAATAACATAATCGCGAGTCGACTGCAGCTTATCGCCGTGGATCACCAACACAGTCTGGCGGAGTTCACGACGGAGACGCTCATGGATGTAGTCGGCCGTCTTCTTGGTCTTGGTGAAGATCAGCACTCGGCGTGGCCCTACGTTACGGAGGATCTCCTCCAGTTTAGCGTTCTTCTCGTTGGGCTCCACCACCATCACATGCTGACGAACATCTTTATTCGCGCTGAGGTCCTCGGAGCCGACGTGGACGCGAATGAAATCTCTCTGAAACGTCGCCGCCAGATTGCGAATCTCCTTCGGCCACGTCGCAGAGAACATTAACGTCTGACGGTCCGTGCGGATCTGAGAGCACACTTTGCGAATCTGGTCCTCAAACCCCATATCCAGCATGCGATCCGCCTCGTCGAGCACCAGGTAGGTGACACGGAGGAGGTTGGTGGCGGACATCTCTAGAAGATCCAGGAGACGACCAGGGGTGGCAATGCAGACGTGTACCCCCGCACGGAGGGCCTGCACTTGAGGGCCCTTGGGGGTACCACCGTAGACGCAGGTGGTGATGACGTTGGAGATGCGACGAAGCGCTTTTTGGGTCTCCGTCTCTATCTGCACCGCGAGCTCCCTGGTAGGGGCGAGCACCAGACCGATAGGACCGTCCCCTGGCTGAAGAGGTGGCTGGGCCATGATGTGGAGGGCGGCGGGGATCATGAAGGCCATCGTCTTACCACTGCCGGTACGAGCAATACCAACGATATCACGGCCATTCAGGAGAATGGGCCACGCCATCGACTGAATGGGGGTGGGGTGGGTGTAGCCAGCATCGACGAAAGCCTGGTGGATCGCATCCGGAGCCACCAGGTCAGAGAACTCCAGCATCGGCTGTGGGACCATTTCTCCGTAAATAGAGATGCTGTTGGCCTCCATCCACTGCCTAATTTCATCCTCGGAGCGGTCTTTCTGGGGTTTATAAAAGTTCCACTCCGTCGCCACCTTGTTGACTTCATTCCAGTTGATATTACGGAGGTTAGCACCGATCGAGTTCATTCCCCCACGATAGCCACCACCGCCACCACGGCCGTAACTAGAGTTGTACCCGCCGCCGCCGCCTCTGTAGCCTCCGTTGGAGTGACCGCCTTGGTAACCACCACCGTTTCCGTGATAGCTCATTATTTATTTATTTATTAGCTTAGTAAGGATTTATTTATTTACTTATTGTTATTGATTGATGAATTGATTGATTGATACTTTTGGTTAATCAACTTTAGTTCAACGGAAACCGATTCGGAAAAAAAAAAGTTAAAACGGAGCGAAAAAGGATAATCTGTCTGAAAAAAGGATAATCTGTCTGAAGTACCTTTAAAACTAGTACAAAAAAATGGATTGAAAAAAGGAAAAAACACTAAAAAGAGCAAAAAAAAAATGTGGGAAGAGAAAAAGGATGCGAAAAAAAAACAAAATTAAATAAATTGAGGAGTGCTAAAAGGAAACTTACCATTGTATTAAGGGAAGTACAAAAAAAAAAAAGTGTATTGGTTGGTGCGTACATAGATAGATACACACAATTAGTTTTTAAACCTCGTACAAAAGAAAAAAAAAATGGTCAATTAAAGAAATGCGAGAGAATGTACTCTCCTTTTTTTTTTATCTTTCAATACGCTTATTACTATTTTTTTATTATTATTTTCTTTTTCTTAGTCTTTCTATCGTTTTTCTTAACAGCTTATAAAAAAAAAAAGAGCATGAAGAAAAAGAATATGAAATAAACTCCAGTAAAGTACTGTTTAGTTACCCCAGCCTTCTAGGTCTTTGAAGAGTTGCGCCGTATCTATATTGATGTTATCAAACCCTCCCTCACTGTTTCCAAAAAAGTCCGTAAATACATTCCCGGAGGACATCGTATGGTACGAATCCTGCACGCTATCGGCGGAACGACTAACCTCGATTCGCTGGGTAGTGGCAGCCCCTAGGACCGCTGTGGCGGCGTTGCGGGGGTTGAGCGCGAAGAGCCCTCCAAACAGGTACACCTCTGGTAGTGGCTGGTCGGTCTGGACGGCGGGGTAGGTGGCCGGTGGGGGGGCCGGCGGCTTTCACCTGTACTACACGGCTGATCCCGGCAGGGGGGCTGGGGGCTCCGCACGGGGGGCCGGCTCTGGGGCCTCCTCTGGCTTGGCCGCCTCGGTGGGCCGTGGGGCTGCCTTGGCGGCGGCAGGTGGGGCGGCCGTCAATGAAGGGGTGGAGACACCGCTGTCCTTGGAGGGGGCGGAAGGGGGCGCGGGGTGGGGGACGGTGCGGTTGCCGAAGAGCGCTAACGCCGCCTCCAGCATTTCCGTACGCTTCTTGTTGCTCTTCGGGTACCCCCGCAGTGCCTGGATGAACGTGGCCTGCAGCGTATGCTGGTCCTCGCGGTCGACCAGGTGCCCACCGTGACTGAGAGCGGCGTTCATAATGTCCACCAAGTCGTTTCTCAGCTCCTCCACTACGTCCTCCTTCTTGATCGGCTTCTCCTTCTTTCCTTTAGTGTTGGTTGGTTGGTTAGGGGTGGGGGGGTTGCCTTGCGTTAAAAAGGTGTAGGCCCCAAGGAGATAGTTGTCTACCGGCTTCTTCATCGTCTTGAGAATCTGCATAAACATTTTAGGGTCACCAGACTTTATCGCAGCGTAGGCTATTAACTGTCCAACCGAGCGAGCACAGCTAAGAGGGGGGTGGCGCATCATGTGGAGCGCGCACTGTACAGTATCCGCAATGTGAGGACTGTCTATATGAAACGATAATAAATCCTCTTCGTTCGCTTCATCCACTTTCGTGGCAATCGGTCTACTCTCGTTCAACACCTGTGTCACCGCATCAAACTGCTGCTGAGTGGGGTGCGTAAAGCCCCATCGACAGCGTGCCCCCTCACAGGGTTTATCGCGCTTAAAGTTAATTTTTCCTTTAATATAACTACAGCACCACACATCCGGGTAGCCATTCAAGGGACAGCTAGAGCCGCCTATGCAGGTGCGTCGGAGCTGATGCTCACAGGGGTGACCAAACGTAAATAATTGGATCGACATTCCGAAGGAGTCAGGAATAAACGAACAGTAAAAATAATTAAAATTAAAGAGGAAGAATTATTGGAAGAAAAATACTAGAGCTAAAACTGGAAAAGGGAAAAATGTATAAATGTAGGTGTGTGAAAGAAAGAAAGAGGGAGAGACGGACAGTAAAGTGGTTGATAAAAACTAAAGAGGCAAACAAACAAAAAAAAAAACACAAAAAGGAATAGATGTTACACCAAAGAAAATATATGGAGAAATTACTGCGAAAACGGGTAGAAATAAAGTGTGGTTTATTTTTATTTTAGTTTTTTGTTACTTGTTTCCCTCATCCCTAATACTTTACTCTTAGTATTTATTTATTTCTCTTTTCGGAGAAAAGGTAAGAAAAAGACAACGACAGAGAAAAAAAATAAAAATACTAATAAAAATAAAAATAATAATTAAAAGTTAAAAGTCGTAGCAGCGTCCATTGACCTCCCAGTCCCCATAGCGGGTAGGGTCTAGCTGAGTGCTGCCAATCACCCGACCGGTCTCTTCGTCCACTATATTAGTAGGAACCGCCCCTGCCTGCTTATTGAAGAGAGACTCCGCCGAGCCCACTGAGGACGTAAAGCGCTTAATGTCTTCATCCGACATGCGTTGGGGTTTGAAATCAGGGTCGGGTTTACCTAAAAGGGCGAGGCGAGTGTCGAGGTATTTTTTGTTTTTGATCACTGACACGAAAACATCTCCCTCCGCACCAATCAGCAGCGGAACACAACGACGCAGCATGATAACTTATCAAAAAGTATTGGTAAGCTGTTAAAAAACACAAGAAGTGGTTGGCTTCAATTCTGAGTGGGGCGAAGAAGAAGAAAAAAAAAAGGAAGAAAAGAGAGAAAAGAGTGTGAAAAAAAAAAAGAAGTTTTCTCATAATACCGCATGTCTAACATTTTTTTGGTGCTTTTTTTTTATTTTTGGGTGTATTTGCTTTTATTTCAAGAGAGAAAGTTCACACTATGCGCCAAGGGTTACGAACCGATACAACGCCTCCGGTATTAAAGCTAAACCCATCACAGTGCCGTCCTTTAGGCTGGCAATCAGCATCGATGGACTGAATACCAAGTCCTCTACGGAAGCAGTGTGGCCGTGGCGGACAGCACTCACACACACCACTCTCGCGGAGTGTAGAAGAGAGAGCTCGGGAGAGGGGGGTGGCCATGGGCAGTTGGGCTGCCGGTCGATAAACTGATAAGGGTCTTCCCCGTTTTCTATCTGTTTCTGCCGTCGCTCCTCCTTTTTTCGAATAATACTGCTTACGGAAAGAATCAACGCAAGGCCGTTGGAGGTACCGAGGGCGACGAGGTCATCGCTGGAACTGACGGCGATGCTTGTGATGGAGGGACGCGTCGAGGAAACCGCACGGCCGCGGTCGGTCTGTCCTCTGTCCCCTAGAGGGCACTGCGCTAACACCTCCTCTAACCGCTGCTCCCCGACCATGGCACAGTATCCATGCACGACGTCGTACACCGCCCCATACCCTTCCTCGGAGATACACAGGACACAGTCGGGTCGCCTTAGATAGACGGAATACTCCGGGATAAAAGGAAGGGCACAACGGACCACGGTCGAGTCCACGCCGGTCCTCATCGGGTCCAGCACCAGAATCTCCCCCACCGTCACCTCCCACTCCGTACTGTCGCCTCTTCCCTTCCCGGAGGCGGCATCGCGTGAGGGGAGTAGAAAGTGGGGGGTAACTGGGGTAGAGACATTGGGAAAGAGATACTCTTCCCGAGGGAGGCTGAAGCTGCTGTGTATTGTTTGGGGGGAATGAGAGATTTTATCCACCGCAGCGAGATGCGGCTCCCGTACCGCCCCAGTCGCCACCACATACGAACTCCGCTGGCCACAAAAGAAGACCGACTTTACCCCGGACGGTTTAAACACACGCTCAAAGCAGAAGGCGGGGGCCTCTCTCAACGTAGCAGCCGTGAACCTCCACCCCACCACCGCCCCACTCTGCAGGCCGACCGCGAACATATACCCATTCGAGGAGTACGCCACACGCGTCACGGGGGCACTCTTGCGCGGAGTGGCATAGCTGGCCAGACACTCTTGTGAGGCGAAAGGGTACAGGTCCAGAAACCCGTCACGGTGCGTGGTCAGATAGAAAGGTAGATGGGGGTGGGCGGAGGGGGAGGAGTAGGCAGAGACGCTCGACAGCGGTCGGGTAGAGGGGAGAGGGTTTATCACGTCGGGCTGGTTCACACTGTCGGTACACTGACTCTGTTGGGCGATTAAACTCTGCGAGAAGGAGGCCGTCGCCATATTCCGCTCCGTCGCCTCTCCCTCTAACACCGCGGCGTTGTCACCAGCCAGCATTTCACGATAGCCGTGGGCGACGGTGGTGCCCGCCTCGGTACTCCATACCAAGCTGTCGCAGCTGGAGTGGTCAAAGCTGACAGAAAGTACACTGTGATCGGTCTGAGACAGAAGCACTCGGTCCGTGGAGAGTGGCTCCTTCGTGATGCCACCCCGGAGCGCCACTCTTAGTAGTGTATTGCGCAGTAGAAGGTGCGTGTGATAACGTCGTAGCCAGCTACACTCCACACAACAAAGCGTATTGTTGACGGCGAACGATTTTCCTTTGGAGGAAACACTAGAGGCAGAGCTAGACGGCACGCCGGTCTCTTGCAGTAGGAGTAGAACGGAAGAATTACTGTGCGGAAGTTGATTTTTCCTCGAATAGCTTGCATCGTCTCGCTCCAAAGACTCCATGAGCCTCAACGCTGGTGGGTGCTCCGCTGCAGCCTCCTGAAGCGCCGTCAGTAACGATAGTGTGGGGATGGTAAAGGTGGAAATATTCGTTTCCACTGGTAGCTGCCAAAACACCTCCACCAGTGAAAAACACAACTCCAACAGTAAAGTGGATCTCTCCTCTTCGCGGCTGGACGCTTTTGAAATGGTCTGACTCACACGTTGATGGTAAAAGGAGCGATTCAGATAACTACTCTCTGCGGACTCTGATACGTTATCAGAGTCCCCTGCCGCTTCGGAGGAGGTGGCAATAAGTACGGTACTAAGGGCAGACAAGACATGATTCACTTCTCCATGAATCTCGAGAAAGACACCGTTGGGGGTATCTTGCATAACCAGCTCCCCTCCTCCCCATATGGCAGCGCGGAGGCGAGAGCAAAACTCCTCTGACAAAGGATCAAACCGAACTGTAGCATACATTAAAGCGCAGGATAGTAACAAACGGAAGGCAAAGTGGTGCTGCTTGAAAAACGTATCATTTTCCGTGGAGAAATGGTGTCCATATCGGGCCGGTAGAATACCCGCATCAATGGCCCTCTGCGTAGAGGGGGACCGGGGTGGGGGCTGTATATGCTCTTTCAATATCCTCTGCAACACCTTCGACACGTGAAGCAGCACGTGGAGGTGTGACCACGAAAACAGAGAAGCTGTCAACGCCGCTTCATCCAGCTCCAACTCTGGGACCTCACCCTCTTCTTTTCCCTCTTCTTTGGAGAAGGTGTTCATGAAATCCCATCCACTCTCTCGGGGGACTTCTTCCTCGGTTACCGGAGAGCCGTTGTCAGCAGGGTCGTAGAGTGCGTTGGACTCTTTCTGCTTCATTTCTTCGTCACACGCATCTTCCTCTCTTCTTAAATAATAAAACAACCCTGCGAAGAAAGCGGTGACGACATGCCCATCCGCCTCAGAGGACCACGTGCATCTCTTTTGGAGACGGCTCACCTCCATTGGTAATTTCAGTAGGGCAATAGATAGCAGATAGTGGCGAGTGACGGATGCCAATTCACTCAAAAGAAGAAATAATAAACTGATGTAAACGGTATGAGTGTGATGTGTTGCACCGTACTCCAGACAAAGTGGAGTGTTGACGGGAGAAGCGCCAACGGACGAGCCAGGAGAGCCAGAGGTGTCGGAGTCGGACGGTAGCCATTGAGCGGTCTTCAGTTCCTCCCGTAGATACGAAAGTAATGAAGCCAGGTGACGTTGTACAACGGGTATTGGAGATCGTTGAGAAACGGCGAGAAACAAAAGGGACAGCAAAGGAAACAGGCGTTCATCTGTGACCACAGGAGAGTTGGATCTTTGGGAGGCGGACTCGAGAGGGTTGCACATCGACTCGCTTCTGTCCTCGACAGCCAACGATTCCAATTTCGGGTCCCTCTGTTGTCGTTTCACACAGCAGACCTTTGTAAACCGAATCTCTTCTAACAGCACCTTCACAGTTTCTGGAGAAATGGTTTTCTCTTCTTCATGGTCAGCTTCCCTTTGATCCCTCGAGGCGGGAAAGACTGTGCTATCGGTCGTTGAGGCGACAGCGTCTGTAGCCTTATCGTCATCCTCATCACTGTCCTCAAATCCTTTAAACGTAAGGGTGCCAGTGTTATAGTCCGCTTGCATATTGGCCCTAGTAGCGGAAAACTTTACCGGATTGACATCGACCGCTTTTGCCTGTACCTCGGACCGCCCTTTATTTTCAAGAATTTGCTCCAGCAGCGTGTGTGCGTCGGTGTAGTGCAATACAGCGCAAAGGTCGAACCGACGGGCAACGCTATAACGGCCCAGACGCACCAAGCAGATAAACTCCTGCTCTGGTGAAAGAAACCTTTTGCTGTGGCGGGAAAGCGTCTGCACGTGATCTCTGGCGTATCGTAACGCACAGAGCACCTCGGGATGCGCGGTGGGATGAGACGCGATCTTGCACAGGGCACTTATTTGAGTCTCCACCGACGCCGTCAGCCAGGTGAGACAGGTGTCCTCCCACATATCCAACGGTCCAAACTTTTCCTCTTCGCTCTTTCGGGCAGACCGGTACCACTGCAAGTTTTCTTCCACCTCTTCGTTAGTAAGACTTGACGGGGAAGCGGCGCGTAACACAAAGAGGGCCAAAGAGGCGTTATCCTCTCGTTGCATAATGATCTGGGCGGCACTGCGAACATCCCCAGCGAGGATGAAAAAGGCAGCGCCGTAAAGGTGCAACCCCTTACCCACTGCCGCAAAGGCATTCGCCGAAGCGGCATCTTTATTCTTTTGCTCACTGAAGTCTCGGCTAAAAAATGCGTGCAGTTTCATATTATTCTGGAGCTTGCACAGTGCAGCCAGGGCGTTCACTTTTTTGGCGACACAGAACATCAACGCCGATTGGGTGACATCGGTGGTGTCGTGGTACAACCCCATCGCCATTCGTTCTGCCAACTGGCGCATCTGATCCGTCGAGCGAAGCCAAAACGCTGCCCCAGAATACTCGACTACAGACCACGTCAGGGCTTGGCGGGGGCCTTTTAAACCTCCTCCGAGGGAGCTCTCTCCTCCGAACAGTTGGCTTACCAGAATGGACTGGCAATCCGACATTACTGCCCACAGGGACGAGGCGGTGACCACCATACGAGACGCTGAACTACCAGAGTCAAAAAACACGACAGAAGAGGGATCCATCTCACTGGCCCCTTTTTTATTTTCCGCCGTGATATTCTGGATCGAATAATCGGGTAAACGAAGCCGCCGTCGCAGAGCACAGAGCTTATTGAAGAAGAAATACCGGGCCGCTGCTTCATCGACGTTCAGACTGAACTGACAAGTCGACTGGAGAGCCTCTACTATACACAACAAGTCCATCTGGGAAAGACTACTAATGCCCTCGAGTATAATCTGAGGGAGCATTTCCGTCAGCTCTTGCAGTGTATTGTCCTGGGAAAATACAGTGGACATACGCTTCGGGGTGGCAGACACCATCCCCTCTCCTACCTCATCCAAGAGACCTATCGAGGGAGGGTTCACCGCGCGGGTGTGCGCAAACTCCGTCAGACGGACGCCATTACCTTTCACGCTACGCTCCACTTTACTATAGCAAATTTCTCCCGCCAGTCCCTGGGCACTCCCCAATGGGTGTCCACCCTCTTCGGACGCCTCCTTGTCCCGAAGCACTTGACGCCCAGCTGCGGCCAAGTTTCGGCAGACCTCCAACACCACCTCCCACCGGGCCATACCGATCAGCTGCATCAGAGAATCTGGATGATGCTGGGGTACGGTGTCGAATGAGGGGTCCTCATTTTTCATCTTTCTCTTCACAAAATCAATTTCGGTTCTGCGGATGTAATCCACCGAAGCACAGGAAAGTAATAGGTGCGTTTCTGGATTGACGACAGCCGTTTTGGGGGGTACTAAGTTCGCCCATTGTGTAATCTCCATTGCCAACCCTTCAGTGGGATTGGCAGCGGGTGGAGAAGGATGGGAGGGAGATAGAGGAGAGGAAGCGTCTTTTTTGTAATGATAACGAGGTAAACTACCAGTGGGAAAGCACCGCAGCCAGCGCTCTGGAGCACGCTGTTGGTCTACCTGCACCAGTACCTCACCTCTGAGACCCAGTGCGAAGAATTTCACTTTTTCTATCACTTGATCCAACACAAACTCGTTTTCTGATTCGTACAATCCCTGAATTGAGGGCAACCCATACAATAGCAGTTGTCGGAAAGGGAAACTTCCCGTTTTCTCGTCGTCTACACAGTACACTAGCAGACCAACTACTGTGTCGTAGTTGGACAGAAACACTCCCTTACATTCTATAATGTCTGTTATACGGTAAGAATGCCCCTCCTCTGTTGGTCGCTGTTTATCCAGCACAATACTTTTCTCTTCAAACAAGGTAGTGGTGACCTTTACCACGTATCGATCCACATCCTCCTCGATCGCATTTATGTACACTGCACTTTTCTTCTGCATCGTGTCGGTGATACGCCTCGCTCGTTCGACCACCTCTGAATCCTTTTCGGTAGCAGACTCTCCTGTCAAGGGCACCACAGTAGCGTAGGTCGAGGAGGCGAGTAGAACTCCCCCAATCGCCACGACAGACTGCAGAGGGGATAAGCCGTCCACGGAGACAGGAGGGACCACCACCAAGTGACCGTCTTTCGCCATCGCCGTTTCGCCTGGTGCCGAGAGGGGATTAAAGTGGGAAGAAACACAAAGAACAACCCCATCCGAAGTGACAGCACCGAAGCGAAGTGAAAGGGGCTGTGAGACGGTATCCACCTCCCCAGCAGCAGACCCTTCCTCAACTGTAGCGGTTAGAAATGGAATATCTAATGGTCCATACTTTAGCGACAGTTGAGTCAGCAGGCGTTCTGTATCGCCGTTCACCGCCTTCAGTAGAGAAGGGATCATTTTTACCTTATCTGGGCACTTGTGTTGCATAAAAAACTCCACCTGGCTTGGAATCGCATCGTTCCGTTCGTTCGTCTCCTTACCAGTCTCACTCTTGTCTAGTTTTGTTTGGTCGGGTGACAGCGTCAAAAGGGGTTCTTGGAAGGGGGCGATGGTAAGAATCGATGAGGAAAAGTACTCCTGATGTCGACGCTGAAGGAAAAGGACTATTCCGTACTTTTCGTGATGGCCATGTTCCTGTGTCTCGCCGGTTGACGATTCATCGGGGCGGGCAAGCAGGCCAGCCACCAGTACATCCGTGCGATCACTGTCATCTGTCGCGTAGGTACGATTAAAAGAAATGAGGGAGTTAACGCGGTAAATTCCCAAGGTCAAGAAGCTCTCGACTCTAAACGCGCCAGCCGATAGATCCACCATGACTACACATCTCATCTGTGACTCAAAGCTGCAAACGATGCGATAGCGCCGTGACTGAACCAGTTCCGTGGTATAGGGGGAAACCTTTCCCAGCTCCACACGTCGACTAATCCATAACGGTAACACTTCCACACTAGACAGTTTTCCATACAGCTCGAACAAAGGGGCAAGTAACTCCGTACACACCAAACCCTTCGCCCGCTGTTTAGAGAAACTGGCATGTTTTTGATTCCCAAACTTAAAACTTGACGTACGAACCGTACCATTCTCCTCCACGTGTAAAAAATCGAGTTGCTTGTGTAAGTTGGAAAGATTGGCGGAAGACTTTGCCATGAGAGGCACAATGGATGAGTGAATCTCCGCGACAGAGGGGCTTGCCTGTGTCAGTGGGGGCATAACCTGTACGTTAATTAAAGGGATAGTACCGGAAGGGACAAGAAGTACCTTCACCGGGTGCTTACGTTTGACGGCGGTGGGCACTTCTGGATATGGAAAGCTCACCGGTTCATCTAGATGGACATTACTAAAGTCAGCCACTGAAGTGAGTGTTTGTACGG
Source organism: Angomonas ambiguus (assembly GCA_019695575.1). Taxonomy (NCBI): domain Eukaryota; phylum Euglenozoa; class Kinetoplastea; order Trypanosomatida; family Trypanosomatidae; genus Angomonas; species Angomonas ambiguus. The sequence continues at coordinate 74,898 of JADNSB010000025.1, read as the reverse complement.
TATAGAGTGACAGACAACGTAAAGTGTCGTCTTTGGTGTGAACGCAGGAAACACAGAGGAGTGTGTGAGCCGAAGCGCGGTGCCATTGAAGGCTTTCCGCACGGTACGATCCACCTAACGAGACGGAAAGACCCTTTTCCATAATTTCCAATCCTCCGTGCTCCCCTCCGATTTCTACTATATTATGACCCAGCACATTAGATGAAGAGGGAAGGTGGGGAAAGAGGGCGGTTTCAACCGCTGAAGTTGCGGGGGAGAAGGCAGCCGCTTCACTTGTAGTTCCTGTTGGTTGGGAGACCCCCAACTCTCCCTCTTCCGCCAACCTTGAAGACCTGTATCGGCAGGGAAAAACAACTACGTTAGAGGAACGAAGGGAAACGGCGATGCTACGGTTGTATTGGCAAACGGCTAGTAAATTATAATTTCCCATGGACCTCCATACTACTTTATCCAATGCATTGTTCCGCCTCTGTTCTGCGGATCGATCGAGGGTCACAATGACCGTTTCATCCTCATACACTATACAAAGCGAGATATCGGTGACAAAGGCGGCGGTTATCACAGTGATTCGATTCGCGCAGGCTCCAGCACTAGCTGGTAGACCCGTCATTTGTTTTTCATCGTGTGCCTCTCGCGAATGCAAAGACGCTGTTTCCCCCGCTGCGGTGTACACTACCGCGCCAAGACGTAACTTTTCCTCCGGAGTAGAAAGGACGAGTCGGCGGCCTTTTAGATCCCCGTGTCGAAAGAACATCGGGTCGTCCACGGATACGGAGGAGGGGGCCTGTGACTCCCGCCACACCTCGTCCGCATCCTCCAGCTCTACCAAAAATAAACCATGTGTTGTGGATACCAACACCCTAATCCAAAACGACAAAAAGGGACAAATACACAAGTGAAACACTTTGGGCGTCACTGCACTATTTTTGTTCGCTGACAGAACAGCAGAGGAGAATAACGGGTCACTTTCCGCGATTAGAATCCCATCTTTTAATATCACGATTCTATCTCCGCCCACGATGAGGGCGGTTCGAAGTTCACCCTTGTCGTTAAAAGAGTGCGCCATGTGGGAGCACGTCTGAGGAAAGAAGATGCGTGGCGTATTACCGGACAACACATCCCCCCCTTTTTTATCCATTGCAGATGCGACACTACGTTGTTAGACTAAGAAAACTATACACCACAACAGTTATGAAGATTAACAAAAGAAAAAAAAAGGAAGAGATCGTGGGAAGCTATAAAAGCGAAAAAAAAAAAACGGAATAATAACCACGCATCTCTTTTTGTTGCATAAATCCCTGACAGTTCATACAGTTCGCATCGAATTATCTCTTCTTAATGAAACCCAGCTACCGCGCTAACCGCTATTCCCTCCAACCATGTTTCTAAAAACTTCCGATCCTGCTCTGAAGAATCCTTCTTGCCCGTGACGAGGCTTGTTACAAGCAATTGTCCCAGGTTAAGTCTGCGAGACGTCAAAAACACCGCCCCGCCGTCTCCGGTTCTAATCCATACCTGGACCACTGTAATCTTGTGATGGCTACCCGGTACACTCACCTCATGCTTACGGCGCTCCAGCACTTCCACCGACGCACTTCCCTGCGATAAATGGCTGGCCCTGGGGAGCCACTGGTAAACGTAACGGCCACTGTCGTAAAGGTACTCCGTCACCGCATCCTCAATATAGTCCTCTGCTGTGCATCCATCAGAGAGGAGCGTAAAGGCAACGGAAACCGCTGAATAAGTCTTTTGATTCAACGAATTGACTACCTTGGGAACACAAAGAGTGAGCGCTCCAAGTGAATTCACAATCTGTGCTACAGACGGACTCACGCAGGAGCCAGCGTAACGGACGTCGTCAGAAGGTAGCATTAACACTAGCTGGCCCGCTTTGTAAGCACTCCCCGAGGTCTTTGCTTGGGGGAGCGTGGACCACACCCGGGATAAAGGGTAGAACAGATAAAATCCTTCTTCGAACTGCTTGCCTACCTCGCTGCACATGGCTAATCGCTTTTCTTCCTCCATCTCCTCCTTCTCGGACAGAAGAGGTGTCGCCAAGACAACCGCACTGTTCGTACTCACTAAAGGGGGCATTAAATGAACAACGAATGAGATTTCCGCTTCATCCTCCCTCTCCGCCGATGACAACCGGACAAGATAAGTAGACTGGCGGCGAGGAATGGGGTTTAAGTAGAGAAAATCGGAAAGGGAATAATCGTGTTCCTTTCCTCCGGGTAACTCCTTTTTACTCTCTTGACAGAGGGTCTTCACTGCTGTGTAATACTCTTCTGAGGGTGAAAAGCGCTGGGTAGTGTGTGATTTTTGATAGAGAACCCCACACTGCTTCAGGTGCGCCTCGAAAGCCATTTCCACTGATAGATAGTCTAACGCCGTGGAGTTGGTAAACACTAAGGGGACAGTACCCAATAGAAGCGCACGCTCTTCTGACGCTAACACGGCGGAGAAAAGAAGGTGATCCGAATCCAATTGAAGCTTCTTCAGAGCGATTAGAAGAAGTTGGACCGCCGTCTTGTGGTGGAAAGCGACATCGCCAGTGAGGTGATAATGACCGCGAAAAGCAGAAGTGGAGTCCCGCACCCTCACCACCCCTCGACTATGCTTCAGGTGCAGTGCTACAGAACCTAACTCTGAGGAACCCCACCAGGAATGGTTCTCCTCCGTGGTTGCGATGGTGGGTACACCAACGGGACGTGTGGACGGTGAGACGTACCGCTCCGCTACCCAATTACGGCAGTGATCCAGAACACTAATGGGTGGCAGTGGCGCCCCCTCCAGCTGACTGACCAGGAACACACGGCAGTTGAAGGTCAAGACGGAGGCCAGAGAGGTCAGGCTCTCTCTTCGGAGCATAACGCCGCGGTCGTGACGAGGATTCCTCTCCGTATCCACGCCTTTAATCTCCTGAACCCGAATGGTGGTATTTCGATCCTTTTGTAAACTCCCCTTGGTTGCTCCTTCTACTATTCTTTGAATCACGGCCTCATCAAGAGTTTCCCCTTTATCCACATCATAAGGGACGAAAACCTCCGTAAGGGAAAGGGTAGCACCGGACACACGATACTCCTCCATGAAAACTGTGTTGCTAGAGCAGCCGGTGGGCAGACTTTCTCCTTGCGGTTTCGTCTCTAGGTCTTCCACCCCTGTGGGGCCAACGGCATAGCGAGCACTGTCCACCGTCCAACCTCTTGGTATGAGGACAGCACCGGTAGAGAAATACGGTACTGAAACTTCCTCAAAATCTTCTATTGACAATTCCTTCGACATCACTCGTTTCAGGCGACACTAAACTGTGTAATTTTAGGGTAGATGATCATAAGGAGAGGGAGGAGTTAAAGCAAAAAAAAAAAAACAATTAAGAAGCTTGAATGCTTAAAAAAGAATCTGTGGCATGTCATTTGATTGATTAATTTTTAAAGCATCGATATGTATAATATTAGGCGGCGCAAAAATGGAATTTAACTATCCGATAAATATTTAAAAAACAAATGGGAAAGAAACTCGCGATTCCCAAAAATTAGTTAAAAGAGAAAAAAGAAAGCAACACTTCTAGTTCGTTTTTTTCTCGTTAATGAAGTCGATCGTCTTACCAAAACTTTAACCTCTTCAGTAGACCCAAGACGTCTATTTCCAGAGGCACATTCGCACAAAGGAAGCCACACAGGACCAAAACCGCACCCGCGATGTAAGTACCACTATAATGTTTGCTACTCAATACAGCGTCCACAATCATCGCTAAAGGGATGGTGAGAGACATCCCAAGGGTTACCACCACTGGTGAAGTCAACACTACGCTCCGTGCCCACAGCACGTCGCTCAAGTTGGTACCAATCAGGGAGTTCAGTACTAAAGGCCAAAGCTGGTCCACCGTGGGCCACATGAAGCTCTCCCATTTAATAATATCTAACAGCACCAAGCCAGGCCAGAAAAAGAGAAGGTTGAAGACACCAACAGCGCCAAATACCATTCCCATAGAATACCGATCGTCGTCCGGCAGCTGCCACTTTAAAATGGTGGTGTAGGTTGCATAGAAGAAAGCGGACACTAGGGCAGCGACATCCCCTCCAAACGTCTGGGTACCTCCTGACTGGGAAGCCCCTACCATCACACCGCCGGAAAAACACAATGCCACACCAACCCAGCGAAGGAGGCCTACGGGCTGCCGCAACATAACGTATGACAACAGTAGGGTCCAAATTGACGAAGTCGAGCTAAGAATAGTGTTGGAGGCTATCGACGTCGTAGACAGCGATACATTAAAGAGGTAATTGGCAAAGAACCAAAAAGGGCAGAAAAGTGCAGCGGCGCACCATATTTTTTTTAACGAATACGTCCGCACCCGTTCTACTCGTACCCGTTGAAGCAATGCATCGCCCGAAGGAACATCGTAAAAGTCCTCTACACTGCTTCCCGTACAGGAAGAAGGGAGGGAGTCACCCCAAAGCTCGTCTAACACGGAGGAGTGGATGGGGGCTTCCCGTTGCGCAACCCCCTGAGGAGAGAAGCTTTTATAGGCCTGTTCTTCTAAACGATAATGTTGCTCCCGCTCCCGCTCCTCCACCTCGTGCCATCCATCGTGCGCGATCCGGGGGTCTTCCACTATGATTGGTTGTTCTCGTGATTCATCCGAGTAGGGAACACGGGACCAGCTGGGGACGAGGAGAAACCCCAAATTCCATATGTTAAACCCTGTCGTGTTGAAAAAGGTGAGAAAGTAAGGTTTGTTGTAGTCTAAATCCTGAAATATGTGTTGAATCCACGCCGATGAAAGCACCCAGATGACCGTGACACACAGTATAAGGAATATACCCAACGCATATTTTGAACCAGCGGTCGCGGTGCGACAGAAGTCACACCACTTTTTCTTCTCCGAGTGCTCCTCTGGGCCAACAAATATGGTTTCTCCATTTACCGAGGGGGTATAGAGTGCTCCGGTGCGTGTCGCCTCATTCATTGAGTGTTTACTGTCTAATTTTATTGAATATGGTTACTTTATTTTCTATTGCCTTTTTAATAAGTAAAGAAATAAGGAATAGAAGAAAAAAAAAGGAAGGCAACACACATTATAAGTGAACCACAGAAAAAAAAAAATAATTGTAGCGAGAAAGAGTCACAATGAAATATATACACGTGAAAAACACATTCGTAGAACAGCATACTTTTTGTTTCTGTTTCTGTTTAAGATCCGAAAAAACGGGAAAGACCATTAAAAAATCTACCAAAGGCCTTTGGTCGTTTTCCTCTCTGTTCCGCCTCCTCTGCCTGTTTTTTGCGGTACTCCCGCTGAATCACTCTTAATTTTTCTTCTAATAGCGCCTTGTTATAGGTGGTGGTGCACTCGATGCGGTCTGGCTCGAACTTTGAAGCTTTTGTATAGATAATTTCCAGATATTTGGGCTTTTCCTGCAGTGTATTGATCGCCTCCACGTCTTTTATGGATTTCTCCGTTGTATTTACTTCCGTAATCTCCGAATTTGGCTTTATGGTGTAAATATGGTCCCCGTCCACGCAGAACATGCGCTGCTGTCGGGCACCATAGCGATTGATTGCGATAACCTCGAACTGCTGGAAAGCCAACGCATCTTCGGTGCTAAGTTCTATTTCAATTTCGTTTCCATTATCATTGATGACACTATCTGCCTCCTCTACTACCCGCCCACTCACTGCCACTTCTTTTACCCCGAAACGATGAAGAGACAGCATAGTGTGCTCCGACACTGGGCACTGTATCCCGCCGCACCCGGCGCCAAAGTTGTACATTTCATTGATGTTAATCTCCAGAGGACCGTAGCGAACACGCAGCGAACCTTGAACGATACAATTATTCGGTAAACGACTAATGAGCAAATTTTCTAGACTTTCTACCAACATGTCGGTAGGCACACAGCAGAGTCTCTGAATTGGCTTCACATTTTTGTCCGTGGAAGATCGAATGGACACTATTAAATTGATGTCATGTGCAGTGGTCGGAAGAAGTGTAGTACGCTGTGGAAAGAGGTAGAGTTTAGCGAGTGGCAAGGGTTGTAACGCGTAGCAGGTGAAATCCTGGGCTACCTTGTCCAACATGACCGCCATTTCAGCATCACCGGTAAACTCATCCGCGATAAAGAGCTTGTAGTGACGGGGGTTGTCGGAGAATTTCTCCGATAATTCACTATTTTCTTTGAAAACATGCTTTAAAAAAGCGGATACAATATCCACGTTACAATAGTTGGTCTGTTTGATGGTGATGGTGGTGGCTGTTGGTTTTCCGTCCGGTACCAAAAAGTTTTCGTACACTTTAATTTCCTTATGCTTAGGGCAAAACTCTAAACTTCTGGATAAAGAATCGTCGAGATTGATGCTTTGATCGCGTAGTCCACTTCTCTGGCTCTGCGAGCGCGCAGTGGCTGAAAGGGGACTCAATGACTCCCCGTCTGGTTCTTGCTCAATAAGACGTGCCTTCTGCTGGCGTGCCTCGAAAATACGATATAAATCTTGCTCTGTTAGAACGTTAACCTCCCCTAATTCGTCCTCCTCTCCCGCTTGGTTCTGTCGCCCGTCGGTTCGGACCCGAGCTGAACTTTTATTGGAATGCCCTGTGAAAACATTCTTGCACTCTTCTTGGCGCAGATCTGCCTCCAGGTTAATCCCCGTAACATCTACTGCCCACTTATTCATGACTGCGGTGGACGTAAAGGGGGAAAAACACTAATATAATGAAATCGAAGAATATATTGACTATTTAACTATGTTAGATTTTTGCGTTATCTTGAGAGAGAAAAACGAGGTAGAAAGAAAGTATACGGGATGCGTGCAAAGACAAACAGATAAAAAAAAAGATACCAACAATAGAAACTGGAGTAACGGTTCAACAATAGAGTAACATGTTTTCCTAATGAGATTTACTGCCAAATAGTGGACCTGTGAACACGCTGTAGCAATCTTATTCTGTGGTCACCCTTCTCCAGTCCAACTCCCGCATCTCTCGGTTCAGTCTAGCATTCCTCTGGTAAAGGGGGAACATTTTCCCGCGGGAGTTACCGGACGACCCTGGGCGCCCGGAGCGGCCCTGTTCCGCCGGATAATGCTGTCCCTTCACAAAGTAGGTGTAGTGCCTTGGTTTATACAGGGAAGCGACATAATCCGGGTCCAAATCTAGCTCCGCTGCAGCCTCATCGAGGTTGAACCGGCCTGTTCGGTCGTGAGGGAACACCGTCTTGCTTGCCCAGTCTCTTTCCAACGTACTGAATAAGAAGAATGTGGTTCTCCGCATATGTAATGTTTTATATACCTCTACGTGCTATTGAAATCCTTGTTTGTGGTGTGGGAAAAAAAAAAAAAAAACACAGTATTAGTCAAAGTATCAGACACAAAAAAAAAGGAAACGGTCCGTAGTAGAATCCTTCACCCTAGCTCAAATTAAAGGAGAAAAAAAAACAGTAGAAATAAAAAAAAAAGTAAAAATAATGGTTTAAGACAAAAAGAAGACAAGAAACTCTTCTCCCCTAGAGACAGAGGAGGGTTGTACTTTATGTTACCATATCGCTTGTCAATAAATTAAAATATAGAATCATTGGTTTTTCCACTCTGGGGATTCTCCTTCGAAAGTTACCAGCTTGTTCATCGCAACGGCATAGCCGTCAACACACAGTACTTTCCCCTTTTCCGGGTCCTCCTTCGTGATGGTAGTCTTTATTCCTACAATACCCTTCTCTTTACGGAACTGGGTAACCTCCATATTCACGTCAATCTCTTCGCCAACAAAAATAGGGGCCTTAAAGGTGACATTTTGAGATAGATACACCGAGTGGGGTCCTGGTAACTCTGCCGCCATCAAACCAGAGAAGAGGGAGCCAGCGAAAGCGCCATAGCAAATGGTACCTGGGAACCCCGCCGCCTTGGCCGCAGCCTCGTCAGAATGAATCGGGTTGTGATCTTCAATGAGATCTCCGAAGGCCACAACATCCTCTTGCTTGATTCGAAAACGCTTAGTCGCTTTCGCCCCGACACGAATTACGCGCTGTGTCATATTCTTTTCTTGTAGATTATTTTTTAAGGACTTTATCAAAAGTTAACTTTTCAACTAACAAAAGCCAGAAGACAAAGAAAGCTGTTTTATAGGTCGTCAGTGAAAGGGGGAGGGGGGCGGGACAATGTAAAACAAAATTGAAGAGTAAAACCACTATAGGTTATTATTATTTCGCAGTAGTGACGCCCGTAGACTGCTTATCCTTACCAACTCATCCATTTCGGGGACTCACCCTCGAATGTTACCAGTTTATTCATTCCTATAGCAAACCCATCCACACAAAGTACTTTTCCCTTTTCTTTATCCTCCTTCGTGACGGTGGTCGTCATTCTCATAATACCCTTTGTCTCCCGAAAATGGGTAATTTCCACATTCACGTCAATTTCTTCGCCAACAAAAATGGGCGCTTTAAACACTAAATGTTGAGACAGGTAGACCGTATTTGGCCCTGGTATATCTGACGCCATCACACCAGAGAAGAGGGAGCCCGCAAAGGCGCCATAGCAAATGGTACCTGGGAACCCCGCCGCCTTGGCCGCAGCCTCGTCGGAATGAATCGGATTGTGATCCTCGATCAGATCTCCGAACTTTTTGACCGCCTCTTGGGTAATACGGAAACGTTTCGTGGTACCCAGTCCCACTCGAATTACACGGGGCACCATTAGAACTACTTTGTGTCACCCTTTTCTAATGAATAAAAAAAGCGTAGAGGAAGGAAAGCTACCGTAAAACAGTCAATGTGAAACCACAAAAAGAATTCACCAACCCTTATTAAGGAATAGTATGTCAGAGAGAGAACAAAAAAAAAAAAAAGTTGTCATACTATATTAACACATATTAGTGTTTGTGAGAGAAAAGAAAAAAAAACAGGTTAACACCCTCCCCTCACGCTCTGTTATACTGCAGTACGTTGCGCTGCATTACCTTATTCCAACGGTGCTCCCATCCACCCTGATTCAAGTGACGATCAGTGCCGAACCCTTTATAGTGAACTCGGTGTACCAACATATTACCTGACCGAACCATTTTATTCATAGTCCAATAGGACACATTCGCGTAGGGTACCCATTCTCTAGTTCCTGGGGTGCCCTGTACGGCGTAGTAACGATCCACATTTGCCAAACGATGGTAAGGAGTGTCAAAGAGACCGAATTGATTGTACCGAAAACACGTCAGCTTCCGCTGAAACATTTTTTGCCGAGTACCCGAAAGAGTTTTAGCCAAAGGTTCGTCCATTATGGAAGCCGCTTGACATACACTACGCAGCCACTCGTCTCGGAAGGATTTTTCATACATGAGACGAGACTCTAAAACGAAGTGCAGGTGCTTCTTCGGAGAGTCCTCGCCGATATGGCGAAGTCTGAGGAGCTTTGTTCGCGAAAGCATTTTATACTACTTGCTATTCATAGTGAAAAAAAAAAGGGGGAGTGAAAAGATTTAGTAAAGAGGTTGACGGTCAGGCGAATAAAGTAAATCATTGGTTATCCAAAAAAGAAAAGGGGGGGAGGTATTTTTTCTTTCATATTAAAAAAGATTAAAGGGTTAGTGTGATTAAACCATAATTACTTTTTGTTCGCTTTAACTTCTTCTCTCGCTCCGAGAAATGCATCTTCACAAACTTGTAAGGCAATGCGCTTGTAGGAGTCGTCAGCAGTCAGACCCACATTGCAGCACTCATCAGAAAGTACTCGGGCTCTTTCTGCGGCATAGGCGATAAAAGAAGAAGCGAGTTGTTTTTCCGTTTTTGCCGTCGGTAACCGTTTGTTGATGCACATTGCGGCGCGTGACGCACAAGCGGAAGCGGAGTAGATTAGTGAAGCGGCTTCTCCCAGGCGACTAAGAAGGAGGCTCTGGTACAGAACTTGTGACTTATACCTGGTAAACGTCGTTTCTACCGCGTCCCCAAAGCGCACAATAGCCTTCTCAATGGCTGTGCAGTCAACTTCTTTAATCGGAATATTGTCTCTCATACCCAAAGAACGCATGGTGCGTTGTTGCATAGTCTGCAGCAAAGATGTTTTTTGAAAAACCAACCCATAGTCCTCGACACCACAGCAGGCGGCGGTGGAGTGCAAAAACTGTACCGGTTCCATAAGGCTGAGCAACACGCGGGCACTAGCGTAAGTGCTTTCCAGCTGCTTTGACGGTGGTGTCGCAGTTGATAGAGCCGACAGCCACTCATTTGCGTTCTGTTGAACGAAAGCGTTCACCAACGCAGCCTCAAGAAGGCTATCTTGGGTCGGTAAATCCAAGTTAGCTGTTAAAGCGTAAAGTGCTGACTCCATTGCGTACATTGTGCAAGCGCAAGAGGCAATGGTGCTGGTAGCCCACTTGTCGGGCACCGTTTCCCTTAGTTCTTGAACTACGCGTTTCAAACAACCAAGCAACATAGAGGAGTAAACATACTGTTCAGTGAACAAAGCCACTTGGGCATCACCAAAGCCCTCACCCACGACGCCAACAATATCCTCCGCAGTAGCATTATCCAGTATCAACATTTCGTTTTCCACTTGCACTCCAGGAGATTCCTTTTTTACAATGTAAAACGAGTTGCGAAGGGACTCTGTGGGGCCAGTCTCTGACGCCGTTTGCGTCGCTGTTTTTGCCATTACAAGAAAATGGGTCGCATCCTCTGTAAAGAGACAATTTTTTCTTCCATTAAGAGTGAGCGCGCCGTTTTTAGACACCGCTTGGGTGGTATTCATGCTAAAATCGGTCCCATAATTTTCTCTCACAGCCCATCCCATCTTAATAGACCCATCGGACATCGAAGTCAAATACTTTCCTTTCACTTCTTTGCTCCCAACAGTTGAGATAAGGTATGAGCAAACCCCACAGTGTTGGATACTTGACACGAGTGATTTTTCGCTGCTGGAGCCGATTTCTTCATTTAAAAGAGCATGTGCAGTATGGCTGAGACCTAGACCACCATACTCAGTGGCAATCCGAGCTCCAAATAAATTAAGCTCTTTATCATTACTTCTTATTTGTTCGATCAGGCCTTGTAATCCTTCGGACTCGTCGGCGTCAAATTTGTGTGAGGGATAGGGAACTATTTCCTCTGCCGCGACCTTATAGAAAAATAAACCAGCCGCATACGAACTTTGCCTCGCAAAGCGGAACGAGGAATTCTGTAGAATACGTCTCATTTATATAATAAGAAAATACCGCACAGAGTGGATAAAAAAAAAACACAAGAAGCACTTCTTGAATCTAGTGTGGGTAAATCGAAAATAAATTAAAAAAAAGGAAAGGGTCATAGAAAAAACGAGTTATAGGGCATAAACAAGCATATTAACTACAATGACAACTGTTGACTAGGTCGGTATTGTCTGGGAATTATTTTATTAAACCAGAATTAAAATAGAGTTACTTATTATTTATTTAATTGAATTATTAAATACTTTTCATTAAGCGATTAAACGGGGAAATTGGCTGAATAGAACAAGGATCGAGGGTGAGGGTATTAGCTCACTCTATAACATCGACATTTTCGTTACTTGAAATACTGAAAGGTATTGTTGTCCATTTGGGGAAGACGCGCTTGTACAAATCCATGCATACCACATCATGTTGCATCACTTGATCGTTTAAGGCGGCTTTAAACAAACCATGGGTACCTACCGCCTTTAGAATCTTTCCTCGACGCCCTAATTTCGTGTAGAGATCGACAGGTTGGAACCATTTAACATCCTCCTCGTTGAAAAACATGTATTTGACCACGATTTGTTTTTTGTGGATCACCGCCACTCTTCCAGACAGTACAGTACGCTTTAGTACCAATAAATCTGGATTGGGAGGTAGTGCACTTCCGAAACTGGTCAATCTAAGAGGATTCCCCTCATTTTGCTCCTCCAAGGACGGGACTTGAAATAATAGTATAGGGCAAGGGTCATATGATATAGGGCCAAAAAAACTGGCTACGCAGAACTTGTCATTTTCATGAAAAAAGCGCAAGAATTTTGCCCGATCTCCCGCTGTAACTTCACTGAATATAGGAGAGACATAGAATTTACGGAATCCAATGTGTGCCAGCATGGGAGTTTTTGATTTTATTGGCTCATCAAATTCGGCTGTGCGTTGAATCCTGAAGTGTAAAACGGACCACTTTTGCTCGTTAAGCAGCTGCCCAGAAGCAATAAGAAGACACTCACCTTGATTGTAGAACACATCTTTTGGAACATCAACCAGGGTAATCCGAATGTACTGTCCCACTGATACCTCACCTTCTTTGCAGGTGTCTACCGCAGCGCGGCGAATTCGAGAATATCCCTGAAGTTTGTAAATATATGCATAGTAGTCAGGTAAATTTTCCGTAGGGTCCCATTTACTAGTTGCAAAACTCTTCAACCCCCTATACTTCGCGAAACGTTGCCGAGCTGGTAGGTTGACTGGGGTATCCACCATGTCCGGATTCCAGGCCTCTTCCTCGCTCATCTCCCTTAATTTTTCCATTTCTGCAAGCCTCTCCTCGTCTGTCATTCTCTCCAACCTGAGAATATCCTCAACCTTCAGGAAATCCAAATCGGTCTGCGTAGTCCTGTACGAAACCGCATCAATATCTATGAAATCCTCGTTCTGTGGCATAATTTCAGGATTGTACGACGACGTTTCATTGTTTGAATCTAAGTATCCCTGTGTGTTCATAGGGTCATTATAGTGCCTCTCATGAAATGCCACATCAGCTTCTGTTGGTAATCCATCCTCAGCCAGAGTGGGACTAGCCTGTGTTTGCTGCAACGGCTCACGGTCGTCACGGTCACAAAAGTCAAGGATATCACCCGAAAGATCCTCAACTTTTGAAACTTGAAACGTTCCGTGATTTGTCAAATGCACCAGCTGTTTGGCAGAAAAATTCATTCCTCTCAGGTATCCACTAATAGTCATTTCCTTGTTCTCTTCTGAATAGGTACTTTCCTCCACAGCTAAGTAAGGGTGCTGATCCCGCCATTTCAACTCACGGAGTTTTGCCGCCTGCAGATGACGAATTACGCCAGAAACATCATCTTCAGATATAACCGAGAAAACTTTCGTAGAGTCGTGAAGTACAGACATGAAATAGCGTTGATGGATTTTTAACACCTTTTGTCGTTGCTTTTCAGAAAAGGTGTGCAAATTCTGAATAACCACTAAAACGTTCGGGGCACCTTGTGAATTTATAGAGGTTATCAAGTCGCGTGTATAATCGGTGATGCAAAGTCCAATATCGCTAAACCACGTTGTCGCCATTGTTTGTGTTTCGTCACCCTCGAAAGTTCGAGTATTCTGGATCTCCTGAATAGTCTGCTGAACGGCTTGAGAAGCATCCAAAGTTAGTACAATGAAGTCGGACACTTTGCTTACATCCAGACAATCTTGATCATTACAATTTTTTTCACAAATGAAAGTGAAGGAGGCTTTCCATGATTTCGAAGAAACCGTAAAAGGACCCGGACGCCCTGGGAATTCAGAACCCAGACAGTGGCAAAGTGACTGTAGGACGGCTTCTGTATTAGCAGACTCATTGGCTGGAAGTAACCCCACAATTCTGGGAATTCCGTTGATATTTCCGAAGCGCCTTTGATTTAGTGTATCTTGAGCCTTTTTTGCTCGATGAGCTGCAGCGGTTTGTCTCATCTTTTGCTTCATTTCGGCAGGACTGACTTTCTTATTACCCTTTTTAACACTGGTCTGAACTTGTCGTCCTTTCTCCTGATCAGCCAAGGTTCTCTTTGAGCTGAACCGTTGTTTGTGTTGTTTATTTCTGGCCATTTCTCAAAAAAAAAATATTGACTAAACTTACAGCAGAAAAAAAGTGAGAAATAAAAAATAAGTGCGTTCCAATACAAAACAATCTAACTCAACGTTTGGAAACGACTCCAAGTGACGCAGCGAGACAAATAGAGGTGAATACTTCCCAAAAACAGTGAATGAGCGAAAGTTTGCACTATACCACAAAAAAAAGAATCCTTCGTTCTTCCCTGGCTTTGGCCAAAGGGGGCCCCCGATCCCCCAAAGACCTCACTACATCCTCACCCAACCCCCGAAGCACACACAGCAGGTGCCCCACAAGCAAGTCAACGAACACCAAAGGAAGCCAGCCTTTCAGAAAGACACAAAATTTCGGAACTCAAACGAAATAGAAAAGCATCAGGGGAACCCCCGCTTTACCCACTATTTAAAAGAAACGAAAGAAAAAACTAGGACCATAAGCTCCCACGAAACGCGACGGAAGAGCTCCCCATCACTTCCAAAGCTGCTGAGGGAGCCCCTCCTTTAAACGAGAAGGTACCAAGACGGAAAGGGTGCCTTTTGAACAAAGACACACAAACACGCAGAGACCCCCTGTACCCATTTGAAGAACCGAAAGAAACCCTCACAGGAGAACAGAAACGAGCCAATGGCCAAACCGACAGGCTGGCGCGAAAAGCGAAGAAAACAACAAACCCAACGTCCCACTTAGAAGCCCCACAAACAAAGAAAAATCAAGCACTTGGGCAAACTGTACCTAACCACACAAAAACTAACCTCTACACAGGCTTCGGGATTTAACGCCTCGCAACAGAACAAACACGCAAATACAGAAGAAAACCTTCAAGCGACCGCCACGCCTTTAAAACCACAACGCCAGAAGGAACAAGGGGGCAGGAATACCCAGTGCCTTCCTACGCCATGGCACTCATTCAACAGCAAACCAGTGAAAATACCCATTATCCATTTACACCCTATTTTTCTACTACAAACCCCAAATTCTATACTTACTTTTCACCACTTGCGAAACGCATGAAAATGTACCCTTTGGGGCCTTGCATTCGTCGAGGCCTCTCCGTGGGGTGGGTTGGCTTTGAAAAAAGGTTGACAAACCAAAAGTGAGCTTGCGAACTTAAAGGCACAGTAAACAAACAGTGGAGACGATAACGTAGGTATAAGAATACCCCGCGATTGGCACAGCCGCGTTCCCCACTCACACTTTCATTCCTTTCCCTTCCGTCACCCCTATTCAACTCAAAAACTTAGTGAAAAAAAACGCCCATTTAAGGTTAACCCCTCCCCCCGAGTATTGCCGATACCCCTCCGGCAGAAAATAACTTAGCACAACAGGCACCGAAAACTCCCAGCCCCACAACGGAACCACAATGGTTTGTAACGAAAACAAACCCTGGGGCCAGATACGCCAAGAACGCAAGAAAACGCGCGCCCCAGCAACGCCCAAACCGCGAGGCCCCCCAAAACAATGCGTGAAAGTAAAAGAGGCACAAACGTTGAAGAAGTTACGCACAACTGGAACAAACTTAACACATCCACGCCCTCTTTCCAGTAGCGGGAAGGGTAAGGCTGAGGCCCCACACAAAGGAGACACCGCCCCTAGTTAAAACTAAGGCGTAAACAACTCCCTAAATAAAAATGACCTTCCGGAGCGGCTTCCACAACGCCGCCTGGGGAATCTTTCGCGTTCGCTGCCCTTCGTTTGCCGCGACGGGGACCCGGAAACACCGTTGCCACCGCAAGGAGGGGGCCAGCTGCGGACGCGAAAGCCGTTTACCACAGGCCAGGGGGGGGCCAAGGCCAACGAAGGGCGCCCTATTACGGGTGAGAAAAAAACCGAAATTGTCAGCGCCTCGCCGTGTGTTTCAGCACTATTTGCGGGGATTTAAATGGGACACCTGGAGAGAAATAGCTCGACAAGACGACAAACCTGCACATAAAGATAACCCGGGGACAACAACACAACAAGAAGGCAAACCGTTCGAAGCACACAACGGTTTTTTTATCTTTCCACGCGGCAGCGGGTTCTTGGGGCGCCGCCCAAAACCAACAGCCGAGGCCAAATCCAGAAACCTCCGTTCGGAAGGCAAAAACCCGTCTCGTCAGCTCACGGCTCCGCCCCCGAAACCGGGAGACCAGTTAAGAAATAATTTCCCCTCTTTTAACACGTACTGAATTTTCCCCTGTTCCAAAATCGAGGGTGCCCCTCAGCGGCGCTGGCGTTGGTTGTGGCGGAGGGTTCCCCCCCACCCACTCCCCGAGCACCGATCGTTCTTGTTGGCGGACCGTGGCGGAATGCGGGGGTAATTTTACGGTTCTTCTGCGGCCTTCAACGGTCAACCGCGCCTGCGCTTGCGTGCTTTTGTTTCAGCGTGTCTTGTGATTTTTGGCTGCCTTGCTTGGTGTGGTTTCTCGCCCGCGCTCGCGTTAATGAGGTTTTTTTGGGGCGCCCCGGGTTCGTGGAAGTTTGGATCCTCGAGTGGGTTCCTTCCAAACAAAACCCGCGTTCTGCCTAGGAAAAGCAGGTGGTTTCCAGTGGGGGAAGGCGAGGGCGGTGTTTACAGTGTATCGGTTTGGTGTGTTCCTTCTGGTGGTCAGGCGAGGCGGAGGTCGCAAACGCCCCGCGCTGTGTTGCGTGTCTTTTTTGTGTTTGCGGTGCGTTGCCGCCGTTCTTTTTTGTTCAGGGGATGTGGTAGGGGGGGGGGTGGGTGGTGAGGGTACTCTGTGATGATATGTTCGAAAACAAGGGCTTATTAGTGTCAGGGTGGTTCTGCGTTCGCCCAAACTCGGGGAAACGCCTTTAGAAGTGTGTTTTTCGCACCTGTTTAGTGTGTTTGGAAACGTTTCAAGGGAATCAGACTCCCGCGTGTTTTGTCCTGCGTTGGCGGTGCTTGCTTTTCTTTTTCGGGGGGGGGGGTTTTATTCTTAACTGAACTGTGGGAGGCTGGGGTCTTCGGGCGCCCCCTTTGTGTGATGTCGTCGGGCCTCCAACCCTTTCGCGTTCTTTCGGCGGCTGGGGAGCGGTGCGTGCGGCTCTGGCCTTCATTCCTTTTCGTGTTTACTGCGGTTTGACGTTTTACGGGTGTGTACTAGCGCCGTGGTTAAAACCCTTTTTCCTCCCGTGTGCGGCGTTGAGTTTCTCAAGGCTACTGGGGGGATATTCGGTTCGGGAGGGAGGCTGAGTACCCGTTGGGTGCCGATGGATTGGTGTGGCCCTAGGGTGGTTTGCTCCTTTTGGTGCCGCCGGGTTTGTTTCTCTCGTGGCAAACTTATGAGAACTCACGTTCATGTTTGCTGGATTTTGGGCGGGGGTATTCGTGCTGACGCCTTTCCCTCGGCACCTGAGTTGTTCTTTGCCGCGGCGAGGGGCTGACGGTAAAGGGTGGCTGGCTAGTGCTGCGAGTCTTTTGGGGGCACTTCAAGAAAAAAAAAAAAAACAGCCCAAAGAAACCACCCTCCTTTTTTTTGTATTGTAAACTATTAAGTGCTGAATGTGGGAAAAAGACTTTCTTTTCCTTTGATGAAATGTGGTGTGTTTGTTGTAGTGTTGTGTCAACAAGGTGTCAATACATGAAATCTCCCCTCTTTTATTTTTAAGAGCGAAGATGTCAAATGATTTGATCTCCATTGTCATCCTGGTTGCCCTGTTCGCCATTTTGTATAAGTTCGTAATCCCGTACCTGTTTCCCGATGCAGCGCGAGGAGCAACTGTTATAGCAACCGAAGGGAATACTCAGTTTGTTTTTCAGAATAGAGTTCCGTTGGCGGTGACTACAAACCGTTCTCAGGTAAAAGCAAATATACGGAGACGAAATAGGAAGTATGAAGCTTCACTTGTGTAATTTACATTTACAGATAAAGTATCTTTTAACACAGCCCTATACGCACTGCTTCCTTTTGGGTTTCAACTATGTATATTATGTATGTATTGAATATATATTATGTGTATGTGTATTTACTCACAGGTGGATTTATTTCTTTCTCTCATTTTTTTTTTAGACCTACAGGAAACATACAATAGATTTAGTAATACATCATGTCAAACAATACATCTGACAAAAAAGTTTTTTCAGAATATGTTTCCGAAATCTCCGCTGTTCAAAGACGCAATGTGGCTTCCCGCATTGAGCGGCTTGCACGGCACCAAAGCCTTGCTTGGCCTTATTTCATAGGGTGTGTTTCATTTTCTACTGTGGCAGTATTGGCAGCCTTCAAGTTTTGGGGTCCCAGGAATATCTTCAGAAACAGTATGTACTACGCCAGACCTCTTCCTCCAGCAATTAGTATGGGTGTGGTCCTTTTCGGAATATTGTACACGTGCAGAGGAATGCTTATCCGAAACAGAATTTGTATCGTGATCGAGGATTATGAGTATGAGTTGAAGCGTATACAAGCACATCATTGTCGGGAGGGAGTGGCGCAATTGGCTTGGCTTCAGTTTGTCCTAGATCAAGTCAAACAAGGCCAGGAACACCGGTTCGATTTCGAAAAGTTAAAAAATGAACCCCTAAAAATTAACTAATTTTTCTGTTTAATTTTGTAATTTGTTTACACTTTTTTTTTCTCTTTTTGTTCGACCTGCTTCTGGTTCCGGGCTTTTCTGAAAACTTAATATTTCTGCCTACCTGGTATTGTTACTTTTTAGTATATTAGAATTGTATAGCATAGAAGAGAGGTGCTTTGCGTACATGGACGAAAAAGAGAGAGCATTTGGTCGTTTCGAAACAGTTTTAAGACTGTACTGGGATGGCGTCCCTACTCCCTTTTTCGGTGCGAAGGAGAGGGATGTTAGGACTCGCACGTTTACTTTTAGGCTGCTTGGGTATACACCTGATTATTATGGCACTGTCAATGACGTAATTTTATCTTCTTTAGTCGACGCAGATGTTTCTTTGCTGCGTTTCACTCCTTTGTGTAGTATTCAAGTGGATGAAGTCTCGATAAGCTCTAGAATTGGGTCCCATTATTCCCCTCTGGTAGGACGGTTTGTAGTACGGGACTCTATCAAAGGTAGCTCGACCACTGGAGATTTTTCTGAACTAGAGCGCGTTCGTATACCCGCAGAACCGTGTGAAAAAGAATCTGAATTCGATGAAGACACTCCATATAGGTCATATTTACGCATGATTAGACTACTCGAGGTGTATGAACCATTAATCAAGGAATCCTGTCCGATTAGCCAGATTAGTCTGAAGCGGATAGTTGTCTTAGGTACTAAGGGTACACAAGGTAAATTGAAAAAATGGGTAACACGTGAAATAGGAATAATCAAGGACGAATATGTGAGATGGATAGGAAAGGCCATTTTAATGTACATGTGCAAGGTTGAATCTTTTAGGTTTCTTCTAAGCCCCCTTCAGGTACAAATAGAGGAACCTACTAGAGAATCAGCTATATTCCAATACACAAGTGACACACAAGAGGCTATGAGGAGTTATTATAAAGAGTCACGAGCTAGCCTGTCTAGGGGACTTTTGTGGAATAAAGGGACTAGGCCTTATTTTTTAGCACTGAAAACGTTATGGAGCACACGTTTCAAAAACATTGTACTATTCGATACTAAAGTCCCCGAGTGGGAAACCGATGCGGACAAATTTATTGAGCAGCTGAGTATGTCCCTCCAGGCTTCATTTACGCGCATCAGGATTGAGTTTTACTCTAATGTTGAAGATTTTTTCTTTACACATTTACCAGATGCGCGAGAAGTATTGATGTTTAACGTGACAGATTTAGAGAATAGTAGATTCAAAAATGTTTTCACTGCCACGCGCATTTTTTTTATAAACGAAATGAGGGAACTAGTTTTTTCGAATATATACCGTCTTCTGTCCGTCTTTCAACGTGGCGGTATTCGGGGAAAGCGAATTACAAAATCAATTGCTAAGAAAGAACCCGTCTTTGCGGTTTCTGTGACGGTAGGGGATGATTTTTTCCCTCATTCAATGGAATTTTCTCGTTTCGTTGTTGGCATAACGGATATTTTCGATGAACTGGTAAAAAAGGTAAATTCTTTTCCGTATCCAGAATTTATTATGTTAAGGACGCTTCCGTTGAAAGAAAAAAGCATTGATGTGGTTTCCTCATCAGAAATCACAGTTTTGCGGTCGTTTGTCATGTCAATTCTCGAAGAAGTTGGTACGGTGGTGGATCAAGTAACTTCTTTGTATTCCTCTTTTGCCACACTACCTGTTTCTAATGTTAATGGTTTTAATTGGGAGTCTCCCTCTCAAATTGGTGAAATTCTTCACTCACTGCGGTCCACTCTCCGGGATATACAGTTTCAATCCCCCACGACTGTGTATAGCGGTTGTGTCGTAATTCACTGTGGTTCTGTGAAGCAAAAATATGCAGAGATGTGGGCTGATTTTTTAAATTCATTTTATATTCACATTTGTGGTTCCATCGAACGAGTAATTGACTCCACCCAACAGCAGTGTTTGGCTACCCAAAAGAAATTATCCAAAGTCCCTTCGTCCGTAAAGGAATTGGAAAAATACTTTGAAGACGTGAACTTTGCTTCGTCGTTAGTGGAAGAAGTGCGAAATGGGGTATGTAAAGATGTCATACAGATGTTTCAGTGTTTGGAGACCTATCAAATCCCTTTCAACGGTGATTTATATATGGCCGCGATGAGTTTGATGAAATGGCCGGGTATTCTGGACGCTGAATGTGGCAAAGCTGAACAGACCAAGGAAAAATGCCGTCCGTTATTAGTCGATAAACTCTCTGTGTTAAGGAAAGACACTCGCGATAATATCAAGACCCTTTTAACTGGTGTGACTGAATTGTACAATATGTTTAATCTGGAGCTATGCGATATAGCGGCGCAGACTTGCGCTGAACTAAGAATTATAGTAGATGGAGTAATAAGCACAATTTCTTCCATTTCCCACCAGGAAAGCTCTTTGGGTATTGAGGCTGGAGATGACTTTGATGATTTTTATCCAACTCTAAATCACTTTGAAGTGATTGAACAGTTCTGGACCTCAGTGTACCAGTCTGTGAGAGTAGTTTCATATTATAATAACACAGTATCATCACTCAATGCACAAGAAATGATCAGTGAAGCCAGGTCCTGCCGGAGACTTCTTCATCACGCGACAAGGGAAGTCCGTGCTTATCCTACTTTAGTTCGTTTAGGAAAACACCAGGAGGTTGCTTTGGCTGAATTTGAGGGACTTGAAGTTTTATTAGACATACTCACGACTCCAGGTTTGAGGAAGAATCACTGGAAGGATATAGCGAAGCTTCTGTCTCCGAACTTGGGAGATGATATTCACGCCGTCTTAGATCGAAGTATTTCTCTGAGAAAATTGCTTGACGCTGGTATTATGTCCCGTCTCCGCGAAATAAGTAGTATTGCCTCTCTTGCCCGGAACGATTACGAAGTGGAGAATAGCCTGGAGGAAATGAAAAGTTCAGCGAAAAGAACCTATTTCCAAATCACTATTGTGAAAACGTTAGGGGGATTAAGTCAGGCACAAATATCAAAGTCCTGTTTTAGTAGCCTATTGAAGCAAGTGGAGGGGTACATGTCCCAGTGTCACAGTCTGTTGCGACGACCAGAGTTGAGTAATGTTGTTGTGAGTGTATTGATGGAGTGGGAGGTTTCCACGGAAAAAATAAGAGATGCACTTTTGGCATACAATACCGTAATTGATAGATGGATTTCCGTAAAAGGCTACCTTCAGTATCTCAAAAATATAGAAAAGAGGGATAGTCAGTTGACAACGGAAAACCGAGCAGTGTTCGAAAAGTTACTGCACGCTGAGGAATCTATGAATATATTAGTAGCTACATTGAGAAAGCCACAATTTTCGTTGTACACGGCTACCGTGCAAGACACCATCGTAGATCAGTTATTGGTGTGTAAAGGCGCAGTAGATGAGGCATTTGAGCTTTTGAAGGAAAGTATTGATGACAAACGTGAACAATTTCCAAGATTTTTCTTATTAACATCGGAGCAGCTGCAGACAATATTGTCTCCTTATAATATAGAGAATTTGACGAATTTACTGCCCTTAATGTATCCGTATCTGTCTAAGCTAACAGTGGAGCGTAGCGGGATAACTGAATTTATTGGTGATGACGGCTCTGTCTTGAAATCTGTGGAACCCCTACCAATCACTTCCCAGCCAATTGAAGATTTTATGGTACAATTCGACGCCACATTGAAAGCGTCGTTGCGATCAGCAATCGAGAACAGCCTGGAATCGTTTCAGCAGCTGGAAACTA
Organism: Angomonas ambiguus; assembly: GCA_019695575.1. Classification (NCBI taxonomy): domain Eukaryota; phylum Euglenozoa; class Kinetoplastea; order Trypanosomatida; family Trypanosomatidae; genus Angomonas; species Angomonas ambiguus. Next base: position 52,889 of record JADNSB010000025.1, on the reverse strand, counting down.
AAGACTGGGTTTACCGGTGGTTCCCCCAGATTCTTTTATTAACTCTTCGCATTTCACATACTATAGACATCCGGGCAGTCCTTGACCTTGGGGGTACAAGCTCTCTTCAAAACTATTCGAATAAAGTTCAGGATGTCCATAACGAGCTCTGCAGAATTTCCTCACAAGAAAAGGGGACTCTGCTCCAAAGGACTCAGGTTACCTCCGCCATTTTCTATACACTCCATATGCTATCTGAAATTCGACACGCTTTCGAAAGTGGCATTTCAAGTGTTGCTGAATTAGACTGCACTACAATGCTCCAAACATTTTTTGACACCAATGACATTACTGTTCGAACACTCGGTGTCAATACATCGTATGGGATGGAGTTTTATGGGGGACATGGTGAAACGTTTATATCTCCAGAAGTGATCGAAAAATCTTCCGCGGTTCTTTTAGCTTTGTTCTCTAGAGGTGCTTCCCCACTAATTTACGGCAGCTCTTCAGTGCAGGGTCTTATTTTGAACACTATCAGTAGTTTTCTAGGGAGACTTGAGATTAATATCCCCTGCTTTGAGCAATTACGGATTAATCAGGTCCAAAACCTGCTCCACGCGTCCGTACTAATCGGTGCTATACTAGTATTGAGTGACTGCCAGTTTATCGACGATGAGGAAATAATCGAACTTTTCACAACCTGCGCGTCGAAAATCCGTGAATCACTGGCCTCAGACAAGGAAAAACAAGGCGTAGTACTTCCACTGGGCCGAGAGGGAAGTCCAATTACTCTGTCCGTGAACCCTAACTTCCATCTTGTACTTGGCGCGGTCATGTGTAGCAGCCTCTCCCAGACAATAAAGCTGAGGTATCGCCCGGTCCACGTGAATCCGATCGACCTTCGGGATGTGGCGTGGACGTTTGTCTATGCGAATGGACTTCATCTCGGTGAGCCTAACCTAAGAGTCGTAGTTCAGCTGATAAGCAAAGTGTATATCCAATTCCACGAGTTGCAACCAACCGTGTTTTCTCCCAATGGACTACTGGAAGTTTTAAGAAGAACCATGTCCTTGTGCGAACGAGTCGATCAATTTCTCAAAACATTTTGTGACGTATGTTGGGGCCAGTTCTCGTTCATTTTTACTACGCTGCCCGCTATGAATAGTTTGTTCAAGTGGCATGTGCGACATACCCTGAATCTGACGGAGTACGCTTTTCCGGACGAAACGGAGTCCGACAGTGTATTTGAAAGGTTTTGCGAAGTGATGAGCGCTAATAACCGCGTGGTGATTGTAGGGGGGGCGTTTGCTGGCAAAACCAGGCTCGCTAAAGGTTGGATCGGTACCGCTAGACATACTTTGATCTCCCCATCCTTGGTAACGTGCGACGATTTGTATGGTTCCGAGAACCGACCTGGTCTGTTTATGAATATGGTGAATGACTCCAAAAGTGAAAGGGAGTATTACCTTTTAGTGGAGTGTGGGCGGAGCGTGCCGAGTTCATGTACTAATTGGCCTCTTTTATCTTTATTCGGAGGGAATAGAAGTTTGATTGTGACAACCCAGCAGTTATCCCTGAGCAACCCACGATGGGCCACTGATGTTGTTCTTTTTTACCTTGAGTCAGGAAGTAACTGGAAATTATTTCTGGAAACGTGTCTGGAGGGACAATTTATGGCAGAAACGGCCTATCCAGTAATGGAGGTCGTCCTCCCCGTCGTTTTTGATTCTGTTGCCCCTCGTATGCGGGATGTGGACTCGGACAACTCTGATATTTCCTACTCCAATGAGTATTTGGCGGCGTGTCAATTATGTGTGTCACTGTACTCCAAGTGGTGTACTTACGCGACGGAAGTGTCATTGAGCTGTGGAACACTACTTGGTGAAGAGGAGGAACACGAGGATAACTTGTTTGCTCTGCAGTCCGCCGTTTTCGCGGTTTGTTGGGCTTTGGGTTGGCAGGCATCGCCGGAGGGCCAGGCCGCCATCTGTGAAGGTCTCTCGACCCTCGAAAGTAAATTGCAGCAGTTTGCGTCAAGCTTAGATTCTCCCGAAAACGTCCTCCCCCCCACAGGAGACGGGCACCCGACGATTTTCTCATTAATATGCACGAGAAGAGGCTGGAGGAATTTTGAGGACGCAGAGAAACTTGGATTTCCCTGTAGGTGGTCTACTTTTAAACACGTGCATCCCTCTTCGCGCGGGTGGTCCCAGATGTTTCCTCTTCCGTCCCGTCTCCGCCTCTTGAGCGCGGCGGAGTATATACTGGATTGTGGACAGAGCATTTGGTTGCAGGGCGGTGCCGTTAGTGGAAAGACCGCTTTGCTCCAGGCAGTTCGGCATTGCGACCGTTGGGTCCCCTTATTTCTGTGCGGTAACAAGTCGTTCAATGCGTCTTACGCCCAGGAGAATATGTACGACCGCATCTACCGAAGAAGCAGTAAAAAGTATGGACCTACGATAGGGAAAAAGCTTATTGTGAGTATAGACGACGTGCACTTAACGGATTTCCCCGACAGTGATCTGACTTCACCATCCACTGGAGTGGCGGGTGCTCTGGGTGCCTTTTTCGCTAAGCATGGGAGTATTTGTGTGCCACCGCTTGGTAACATTGACGTTGTCGACACCGCTTTCTTGTTCTCGTCCCCCACACTGTCAGGGGAGGTGGATCCAGCGGTTCTTCGGTCTGTTGTTGGCTTTCGCTTGCCTGATTTTAACGGAGACGAATTGTTTCGCGGGGTGGAGTCTTTATTTGAAATGATTTGTACCAGAAAAAGGGTGGAAAGTTTCCCTGAACAATGGGCGGAGGTTGTCACCAAGGCGCACTATCTTTATACGCATGTGATGGGAGCAACGCCACTGGAGGAGGGAGAGGGGTCTCCCCTCAAAGCCACAGTTGAGCTCCCTTCTTTCAAACTCTTGCAGTCTCAAATTTCGACTCGCGTGCGAGACTTTTTCCATGCCGTGGATGTTGTGAGGGTTCAACTGCTAGGCACTTCAACAGATTCACAGGTGATTGAGAACGGCTGCGTTTCCCTGTTTAATTACTACTCCACTGTCATGCGTCAAGAAAGCATTCCGGATGATAAAATTGAAGCGTTCAAAAAGGCACTAGGCTCTTCGGCGACAAGCGTGCTACGTGGTACCCGCGACAATAAAGAAGGATCGCTTGAAAAAGTGTTAAATACCCATTGCAAGGGTTCCTCCTCGTTAGATGTAGTATCGGAGGAGGACTGGAAGAGTGTATCCACCTGGATAAGTGAATTTGAAAGAGTTCAAGAGCTTGTCACGGAGGAACCCATTGAAGATTTGTATTTCAAATCTTCCCAAAGAAGTGGCGCTCTGAAAAAGGGTTCTCGCTCTGTTATTTTAACCGACAATCCGACTATTATTTCTTCAATTTCGGCAACGAAGGCCACAACGTCGGCCGAAGCCACAAAGCCAAGTGCCCTCGAGGCGGAAAAGGATCGCGTCCAGAGACAACGGAGCAGGGCTAGCAGTTTATTTCAAAGTAAAAGGGGTTCTACCACCTATTCGCGCACTGCCTCCGTAAGTGGGGAGAAAAACGAAATGTTGATTTCTTTCGTGTCTCCAACCCGACAGACGACGTGGCTTTCGATTCACACAAAACACCTCGTGATGGCTGGTCGGTCTGCCAATCAGCACCGTTTCGTAGTAGGAGACTCCTTCTTTGGGGTCCACCGATTGTTGAAAGTGGTGAGTTGTGCTCTTGGGTATCCTTTGGCGCTTTTGAAGAATAGGGATAACAGCGTGGCCACCTTTCGCGAAGAGTTGATGGCACTCATTCGTCTGTCTTTGCTGACGGAAACTAAATTCTTGGTTCACATGACGGAAGACTTGCTCCTGCTACCTGGTGTAGCGGAGGTGATTGACAAGGTGGTACGTGTAGGAGATGTGGGCGATATGTTTACCCACTCCGAGAGGATAGCACTGTCGAAAGGATATCAGCTGACACAGCAAAAGACGCTACGCGCGACAGTCCTGTTGGATGATTTCGAACTCCGACCCCGTATACGGCGTTGTTTTTTCTTCGTGTTCTACGCTACTAGTGTTTCAGTCAAGGAGACATTGGCAACCCGCTGTCCAGCGTTTAAGGGAATGCCTGCGTTGGATCTTTTTCCCCCATCCCTAGAAGAGAAATTACTAAAGGAATTAGCTACAGAGATTCTCCTTGATAATCGTCTGTTTGACACGGAGTTATTCGTGGAGAAGAGAGAAGTTACCCATTCTCTCCGTGGAGAAAAACTGGTCGATGTGGTGTGCGACGTATTTCGCGGCATTCAAAGTCGATTACCAGATGTGACTGTAGATCTGCTGATTGTGTTTTCACTCACCCTAAAAAACATGATCAAACATGTCCTTGAGGTGTGTAGAGCAAGAACCCGAATTATACAAACGGTTCTCGGCCGGGGTGATGAGGCGGCGGCCAGAATTAAACACGACGATGCCCTCATGAAGGACTTGGCGACAGATTTGATCAATGTGAACAAGAGGTTAGCCGCGCAACAAGCCAGACTCCACGAAGACACAGAGGCTGAAAAGGTGTTTATGGAGAGTTTAGAGAAGGAGACGAAAACAATGAATGAAGTGCAAGTTTCCATCGTCAAGGCTGAGGCAGAGTTGGAGGAGAAGGAGACACAAGCAAAGGAGAGTTTTGAGGCTGTACGGACCGCATTGAGACGCGCGAAGTTGACTCACATTCGATCGATGGGTGCCATGCGAGTGCCCGAAAAGGGCAGCTTACTGATCAAAGCAGTGTATAGAGTTCTCGGCGAGGACATCCCTAAACACAATAACAGCCCGAGCGAATTGTGGAATATTGGGGTAAAGCAGATTTGCACCCAAGAATTTGTCCTAAAGTTCTCTTCTCTTTCGCCAGATTCTGTGGAGGACATTACTCCGTATCTTCAACTTCAACAGGATCTGGCCGAAGTGCGCTACAGTAGTGTTTCTCCGTTCGCCCAATTACTGTCCGACTTTATCGTTGCTTACATTGAATGTGCACGAAAGCGAATTCAAATATTCAGTCTTTCCAGAAACGAGATTGCCAAACAGAAGGAGGCTCTTGACAACCACAATACGACAATTAACGAGTTGTATGAGAAGATTGAGGTGATGCGAGGGGTAAAAGAGGAGTCCCACAGTAAAGTACTGGAACACAAGAAAAGGGTGCAGGGCATACTGGAAGAGCAGGCCCTTTTAGAGAGTCGAGAGAAACGCTTGAGTAAGTATGTAGGCTTGGTAGACCGTTTTACGTCGTACGTCGATTCCGATGGAATTCAACGCCAAATTGAGGTGGATGCGACAGCAGAGGGAGACACGGTTCAGCTCGCTGTCTTTTACACGTTCACGTCATTTCGTATCAACCAGGAGGAGGTGGACATTGTCAATTCGGAAGTGGCCAAGGTGCTTCAGAAGCACAGTATAAAGACCCATGAGGACTTTTTCGCCCATGCCATCCCATTGCTTTATCTTTCTCACACCAAAATGTCGGATCTCATTCTTCCCTTACAATTTCCTCCCCGACACCGGCTGTGTCTGCTTTCGGTTGTGGAGCGGGTGACGAACCGGTGGCTGATGGTGGGTGGTACGTGCCCTTTACTGGAGAGTTACATTGTTGGACTGTTAAAGGCGCAAGCCACTGGTGTCGAAACCGTTTCCGCCAAAGTTCCATCCAGCCAACTTCAAAAGCAGTTAACCCAGTCCATGACCAACGGCGAAGGAGTCTTATTGCGTGACGTTCAATCCGAGGGGCAGCTGGAGCTGATTAAGCAACTTTGTCCCCTTGCAGAACAGATCCACAATCAAGTAAGAAATGGGGACTGGGAGACTAAAATACCCTTTGCGGCGTTTGGAAAAGAGATTGAGGTGCACCCTCGGTTTTATCTGGTGTGTGTTTCACCCTCTCCCTACCTTTCCGACTGCACTACATTCCTTGACTTTGACACGGTGTGCTTGGACGCATCAGTCCCAGACAGCTTTTTCCTCGACAGTGTTCTCGTGAATAATCTTCCCTCTGCGGATCCGAAAAAAGAGATAAAGGATGAGATCCAACACCGTTTGGTGCGTTTGAGTGTGGAGTTGTCTTTACTACGAAAGATCCACGCTAACGCGTGTGAAAAGTTGGGTCAAGATTTAAACTTTATAGCAGATCGAGGGGACGATCTACTGGTGGAGGCGGAGCGGTTAATTAGTGACGTCGATTATGAGGACACGCAAATAGGACAACTTACCATGCAAATTCAAAACATGAGAAAGAAACAGTGGGAGATGTGGGGGTCTCTTAAACCCGCCTTCAACGTAGTTTCCGAGTCTTTGGATTTTATCGAAGTCACGAAATTAGGACGAGCCTATCCAGACTCTCTGTTTCAGCCGTATCTCGTTAACCTCACCCGTCTCTCGAGACCCTTGGCCTCTCGCATATCTCCTCAGTCCTTAACGGATCTACCGATAGAACAGAAGTGCTTTTACATCCTGGTGAATTACATTGAGCAGCTTACAGAGGTGTTTATGTGTGGTTGGCCCGTCATGCTGAGGGGTTGGTACTCGATGGTGTTTGTGATGGGTACAGTGTCGAAAACCGATTTTATAAAGGCACAAAAGGGCAGTTTGTACTCTTCCGAAGTCGAATTCTTAAATGAAGTACAGTACAAAGTCCTGCTGGAAATCATGACGTCGAAGGAATGCAGAGAAGTTGCCACCTTAGGGGAAAAGGACGGTTTGTTGAGCCTCTTAAAGGAGGTCTTTCTTCAGTCCAACGACCCAGTGTTGGTGAGGTTAGCGAAGGATTATAAGAAGGAGTCGTCGTCTTCTACGGGCGATGTATTTGACTTGTTTAGATCGATTCTGGAACTGAATTTTGACGTGGCGAACGAATGCGCCACATCCCTGTACAGTAACTTTTTCCGTTCTGTAAAAGACGCCAAAACACTTCAGTTGGGTCTGGAGCAGCCTTTCCAGTCCACTGTGAGAGATTTATTTGTCGAAAGAGACCACTTTACCGCCGCGGCCCGGGCCTCTGGGGCGAAGAAGAGTAATCTCATTTCCCCCCAGTTAGTCGACGACAGCGTTCGCCACTGCGCCCCGCTCCACTTTCCTTCCTCCAGTGTACAGCCGTTAATGATTTCCCTTCGTATACAAGCTGCCGCGGCGAAGCGTTCTTTCCACTCCCACCTTATCCGTTGCCCAGAAGATATCAAGAGGGTGCACCAGTCCCTGGTGGAACTGACGGCCTCACCCACAGGCTTCGCGGAGCGCACGAAGGGGTTTTTTATATGCGTACACTTGGATATCCCTTTGTCGATTATACAGGATGACGTGTCCTTGCACTCTCTAGTGTTGGCCATTCAGAATCTTCTCGAGGTGTATCAGTCCTACCGCTTCGACCAGGACCCCAATAATATTTGTTTGGCTCTGGTGTACGCCCCCCTCCTTGAGTCCGCCCTGCAGCGTCGCTCTGGCTTCAACGCCTCGTCGTTACGGAGGGGCTACTACGTGTGTATGGAGCACGTCACCCCGTACGATCACATGCGCGTCCTTTTAGAGAACACGAATATCTGTGACTGGGACGTGGCGCCGAGGTCGAGTGCGAACCGTCTCCGTGCAGAGGTGGAAAACACTCGTTTGGGAGAGCAAAAAGTGTCCTCGGAGCGCAAAAATGTAACTCTAACGCAGGCATCGGTGTTGTTGGTGAAGGAGTTGATACTAGCGTACGCGGGGATTGCGGGGCGACGGCGGTATTTGCAGCACGTGTGGCGGGACATGGGCAACGGAGAGAGCTACCCGCCTGCCATATGTGTGTCAGGGGTATCGGATCAGCTACTCTTTGATCTACTTGCGTTTGTGCGTCAGTGGGCGGTGCTTCATGTAAAAAAACTAGAGCAATACCGACCCCAAGCAAAGACACATACTTCAAAAAAAGGGGAGGTGACCATCCATAAATCAGATGTCCAAGTCAGCACGGATACTAAAACGTCACCACCCAGCCCCGCACCCCATTCCGCTACCCACTTTGATGCAATGCTCAACGCCTTGCTCCAGTCCGGTGGCTCCCCCCTACATACACGAGGTCGTGTCGCACAGTTCTATCACCGCAGCCGTAATGAAGTCTGGCAGCGTTTCCTGCGCCAGCAGGAGGCGATCCGTCCCTACGAGCTTGATACCCAACGATTGAACTCTGGTTTGACTTCCACCGATGCACTGGAAAAGATGGAGAATCACTTTAAAGACCTCTTGTTCAACTTTTCCAAGAAGAATATCTTCTGCGCTCTTACGGTCGGCCCCCACAGCTCTTTGGAGAAGGAATCCCTTGGAATGGTACTGGAGGAGACGGTGAAGAATCCCTCGGTTTCCCGTTCTGTCTCGTGTGCGCTGACCGCTTCCAGCCGGGCGGGTACGTTAGTCTTACAGGCGAACTCTGACATGACCGAGTTCAAGTCGGCCCTCACGGAGGTGTCGGTGACTCTGATGGAGCTGAGTGGCGACCCTTCCATCGCGGAGTGGTTCAAGAAGTGGCACTGGAGGGACACTGTGCACTTCCTCTTCACCGAGTTCCCCACGTGTGATGTGGTAGGTCTCCATTCGGCAGGGGTAGGCAAGGTGGAGGGCGCGGCGTCCCATAGGGCTCCTGTTTCTTTGGATGTGGGTCAACTGGAAAGGCCCTTGTCTGAGCTGTTGAACCAAGTTTCTTATCTAGACGAGGATGGAGAATTTTCAGAGGAGAGGGAGACGGAGACGACGGAGGAACTCCTACTACGGTTGCTGATCCCTGATTTGCGAACCCTTTCCATAGAGCTGTCGCCAGGAGATCCTTCCCTGACGCGTGCGGCTTCCATGATGAAAGGTCTGGTACAGGCGGTGGTGCCCCAGGATGCGCAGTCGCCTACTTTGAATAATTGGCTGTGGCTGCCGTGTGTGAGGTATCCACAGACTATACTAACCCTCTACGCTCGGCGGTCCGGCCCCCCTCCACTTCCCGAAACCGATGGCCAGAGCAGCACCACGTTTGCGCTTCTCATCACCCATAAACACTCACTCGATCCTTCTGACATTGTCTTAACCGGCGCCGCCCTCTCCCACACACTCGACCGCCTGGCGAAGCGGTATTTATCCCCTCACGCAGAGGTAGTGGTGGCGGTTCGACTGGTCACCATCGTCTCTGAGGAGGAACCCCCGTCGGCGCCGCACCGTGGCTCGGTGGAGTTCGGGAGTGTGTTGACGCACTCCGACGACGGTCACACCCCTTTCAGCGGCCAACGGGCAAAGGTGTTTCTCAACCGGGAGGGACGTTACGCCTTCCTCACTCTCCCGCCGGACCAGTACCACCCCTTTCTGTGGAGTATCACAGGCCTCTCCACCTCCAGCCCTAGCTCCCGGCGGGTGTCGGACACTCTGGGGGAGGAGACGACCACAACCACCTCTATAGGAGGGCGGGAGGAGAAGGAAAAGGAAAAGGAAAAGGAGGAGAGTGTGTTCGTGACGGCGGTGGACGAGGAGGTGTTCAGTAGGGGCGCCCCCACCACTACTAGAAAACAACAGGTGAACAGTTTCATCGGCGAGGACCGTCGTTATCACTTTATGCGGTTTCCTGCCCCAGTGTTTCTCCAGTCTCTCTGGCCTCTTAGTAGGGATACCCCTAATACGGAGTGGACCACATTGGCAACGTATCCGGTCTGCTTCCTACGCGACCAGGACGCGCCCGCTTTGACAGACGAGGAGGACTCTTTTCTTCCCCCAGTTATAGGAACAACCGATTTTTTCGTGTCCATTTCTTCATCGAAGTAATGATTGAAAAAAGTAAAAAGAATGGGAATAATAATAATAATAATACTGTATTTGCACGAAATATACGAAATATGTACAAGAAACAAACAAAACAAATAAACTATTTATAATGTATACTGTTCTACTTCATTTTTTCCTCCTTTATTACCATGCTAGCTTTGTTTCGGGAGCTGTAGTGTAATGGTAGTCTTTTCGTTATTATTATTATTATTATTATTATTATTTCTTTACCCTCCCTGTTTTTCCATTTTTTGTATAGTATTTATTCCTTTTCTTTGTTTCGAATAAGAACGACTACAGCAACAACAAAAAGTAAGAAATAAAAAAGTACAACAAATCAATAAGCAATTTTTTTTGCTACAAGTTTGTGGTTACTTTTTTTTTTTTTTCCACCTTTCCTTCTTTTACATTTTTTTTAGATAGTGTGATTGTGTTCCCAACTATGGATTCGGCCAATAGAGAAGGGGTGAGTAGTGGTAGTTCCAACGGTAACTACCCCAATTTACGCGAAAACGCTAAACTGGCGATGCAGCGGCGGTTGGAGAATGCGGGTGGGTGGCAGACCTGGTCTAAGGACCTCTACGCGGCGGAGTCCGTGGAGGAAGGACTAGAGGTGGTCTTCCGTGTTATCCCTCGGTGGCTGCCGGTTGCTACTCTGGTAGCGTCCGTAGGCATTTACGCGTTTGTCTTTCGGGTTCGATTGTTTCTCAACAAGTGGCGAAAGGCGGAGCGAATGCGCGCGGAGCGGAAGTATGACCTGTTGGATAATCTCAGAGAGGTTTCAGGGATGAACCTTGGGGCGGTGGAGGCCTTGCAGGACGACGACGACGACGGGGAGGAGGACGAGGAAGAGGAGGAGGACGAGACGGCCGTCGCGACGCGGGATGTGGAGGAGTTTAGAAGTAGTCTTGGCATTCGCCTCCCTCGTGATGAGGACCTTTTGAGTATTGTGGAACGCATGTTGCTGGTGGACCCCATTCCCGACGGATGGGTTCTCTACCGTACCTCTGCCGGCATCATTCGTTTCATGAATCTCAACACCCAAGAACTCTTCTTTTTCCCTCCCAACAAGAAGAAAGAAAAGCAGCTGATTGAGTCGGAGTTGCAGTCCCGGAATCGTCAGGCGATGGAGAGTAAGTATAGTTTTTCTTACGAAGACGAGAGCATGAACTCTCAGACCCTTCACTCCACGCAGGCCGCCTCCCCTAATCAACCCGCTGCCTCTTCCAACACTTTTGATTTCGAGGAGAGTACCCCGCAGGAGGAGGACGCTACCGAAAACAGCACCTTTAAGCGCATGTTCCACTTTTTCTTAGAGAAGGAGCAGCGACGCATTGACGAGGAGGTGGCGCGGTCCAGGACGAACCGAGACACGATCAGTCCCGGTGCCTCCCCCTCTTCAAAGGGTCCAGGGCGTCCCTCCCCTTCCGCCGTCCGTTCCCCACGTCGACCCTCCATGACCTATCGTGTAGTATCTTCTAGCAGTGTCCATGGAGGCAGAGGAACGTAGTCTTTCTTTCATTTTTTTTACTGTTATTATTATTCTCATTTTCGTTTTTCCTTATATTTTGGAAAAGGTTGAATGACACACATAAAACAAAAGATCACAATTAAATAAATAAATATAAACCTAAAATAAATAATTTTTAAAAAAAAGAGAAAAGATAATTAGTAGTGTGATGTTTACATATAATCTGCAAAGAAAAAAAGAGTGCTAGTATTGAAGAGTCATTGAGTGAGCATACTGAAAATTTACAAATGGTATATATTCGTATATTCATCTGTCCATTTGCGCGTGTGTGTGTGTGTGTGTATGTATGTATGGTTGTACCTGTATTAGTCTCTGTTTATTTCGGTAAAAATTCAACACAATTATATTCTCCTTCTCTCTCTTTCTCTCTTTTCACTATGATGTAGCGCATTCGTATATTCTACAAGCTTTAACACATGGCAGGAAAGGAAGCTACCAAGAAGGCTGCGCCCACCAAGGCCGCTCCCTATAAGAAGTCCCCGTTCGTGGCTCGCCCCAAGAACCTCGGCATTGGCCAGGATGTGCCCTATGCGCGCGATCTCTCCCGCTTCATGAGATGGCCCACGTTCGTGACGATGCAGCGTAAGAAGCGTGTGCTTCAGCGCCGCCTCAAGGTCCCCCCGGCGCTCAACCAGTTCACCAAGGTCCTCGACCGCACCACCCGCAACGAGCTCCTGAAGCTCGTCAAGAAGTACGCCCCTGAGACCCGCAAGGTTCGCCGCGACCGCCTTCGCAAGGCTGCGGAGGAGAAGAAGAAGGACCCCAAGAAGACTGTGTCCACCAAGGCTCCTCTCGCCGTGATCACCGGTCTCCAGCAGGTGACCCGTGCCATCGAGAAGAAGACGGCCCGCATGGTGGTGGTGGCCAACAACGTGGACCCCATCGAACTGGTGCTCTGGATCCCCAACCTGTGCCGTGCCAACAAGATCCCTTACGCGATCGTGAAGGATATTGCTCGCCTCGGTGAGGCGGTTGGCCAGAAGACCGCCGCCGTGGTGGCCTTCACTGATGTGAACGCCGAAGATGAGTCCGCCCTTAAGAACCTCACCCGTGCCGTCAACTCCCGCTTCCTCTTCCGCGGAGACCACCTCCGCCGCACGTGGGGAGGACTCCAGCTGTCCCTCCGCTCCCGCGCCGAGCTTCGCAAGAAGCGCCTGCGCAACGCGGAACTCCAGAAGGTGGAGTAAAAGCTTAAGTAATAAAGGTTATGCGCTATTTTTAGTTTTTCTTATTTCCTTTTTAATATTTAATCATTACCTTGAACAACGTAAAGGAACGTGTACCCATGGCTCTCTTCCGCAAGTGTGGAAAGAGTCAATGGGTATACGAGCTTCTCTCAGCCTCTTCTTCTTTTATTGTTTCTTTGTGAATAAACTTTCTCTATCGCTTCTTTTTTTCTTTTCTTTTTCTTATTACCTAACACAAGGACTGATTTTGATCACATGGCAGGAAAGGAAGCTACCAAGAAGGCTGCGCCCACCAAGGCCGCTCCCTATAAGAAGTCCCCATTCGTGGCTCGCCCCAAGAACCTCGGCATTGGCCAGGATGTGCCCTATGCGCGCGATCTCTCCCGCTTCATGAGATGGCCCACGTTCGTGACGATGCAGCGTAAGAAGCGTGTGCTTCAGCGCCGCCTCAAGGTCCCCCCGGCGCTCAACCAGTTCACCAAGGTCCTCGACCGCACCACCCGCAACGAGCTCCTGAAGCTCGTCAAGAAGTACGCCCCTGAGACCCGCAAGGTTCGCCGCGACCGCCTTCGCAAGGCTGCGGAGGAGAAGAAGAAGGACCCCAAGAAGACTGTGTCCACCAAGGCTCCTCTCGCCGTGATCACCGGTCTCCAGCAGGTGACCCGTGCCATCGAGAAGAAGACGGCCCGCATGGTGGTGGTGGCCAACAACGTGGACCCCATCGAACTGGTGCTCTGGATCCCCAACCTGTGCCGTGCCAACAAGATCCCTTACGCGATCGTGAAGGATATTGCTCGCCTCGGTGAGGCGGTTGGCCAGAAGACCGCCGCCGTGGTGGCCTTCACTGATGTGAACGCCGAAGATGAGTCCGCCCTTAAGAACCTCACCCGTGCCGTCAACTCCCGCTTCCTCTTCCGCGGAGACCACCTCCGCCGCACGTGGGGAGGACTCCAGCTGTCCCTCCGCTCCCGCGCCGAGCTTCGCAAGAAGCGCCTGCGCAACGCGGAACTCCAGAAGGTGGAGTAAAGAAGTTTACCCCTTTTTATCATTTATGGTTGACATTTATGAAAGGTTTCTTCTTTTTCTACAAGGGCTTCTTTTCTTTTTAGTTAAAGATCTCAGTTCCAACATTAATTATTTTTCAATAATTTTTCTTTTCAAAAAAACTAAAGAAGTGTTTTTTTCTTTTCACTTGATTTGAACGGTAGTCGTTACCACCTGTATGCTTGTTATAGTAAAGCTATCCATTCTCTTCTCTCTCTCTCTTTATTTCTTATCTGTTTTTCCCTTTTACTCTACAGGTGTGTGTTTATTAGCAGAGCATCATTTGGAGGTAAATTCACCGGTAGGACACGAACGAACAAGCGAAAGAAAAAGAAAAATAAAACCAACCAACTAGCCGAAAAATATTATTTAGTCATGGATGGCTTTGAAATAGCGAAGGAGGACCTCGAGACGACGATGGTGGAGCTGCAGAAGATGGTGAGAGCGGTCATCGAGGCGGAGGGAATACCAGAAAAGAAGAAACACGAGATGGCGGCAAGGCCTCTCTTACGAGAAGCACGTAGGAAACTCTCCGCCCTTCGTGCCGAGGCCCGCCAGACGGCAGACCCAGAGCAAAGAACCAAATACGAAGCCATCTGCAAGAACAGTGACGACCGCATCCGCAACCTCGACGCGGAGATGAAGAATCAAATCTTCCCCCCCCGCCGCGACAACCGCCCCAAGACCTACGAGGAGCAGCGGGAGGAGGAGATGCTGGGAGAGGGGAACGCCACGGGGACCAAGTTTCAGAATGCCGGTCAGGTGCTCGACGCGGCGGCACGTGTGCAGCAGGATGCATTGCAGTCCCTTCAGCGGACGGAGCGGCTGCAGAATGTGACGGAGGAACAGGGCCGGGCGACCCTCCAGGAGCTTCAACAGCAGATGGAGAAGATGTACCAGGTGGATGAGGAGCTGGAGGGTTTGCAAGGGGAGCTGGACCGGGCGATGCGAGACGTACGGTGGTTCGCGCGGCAGGCAGCCAAGGATAAGTGTTTGCTCACCATCTTTGGCATTGTCGTGCTGGCTATCGTGGCGTTAGTGTTCATCTCTATATGGACGAAGCGGAGGAAGAAGGCCCAGGCGAGTAGTGCCGCGGTATTGAGCGGTGGGATAGAGTTCTCTGTAGGTTATATTCTACTGCTAATAGTGAGCGTGCTGTTTGGGGTGGTGTGAGAAGATATACCTTTATAAAATATAAAGAATAAAATAATATTAGAATGAGAAAAAAAATAAGAAAAGAAAGAAAGCATTCTTTTTTTGGTATGAGAAAAAGAGAGGAGAGAAGAGGAGAGTATGAAGGTCTTTTACTTTCTTCCTCTCTTTGTTTTTTGCTACTAGCGTTAGTTTTATTGCAATGCTCCTTTTATATATGTATACTGATAGTTTTTCTTGTTTTTTTTTCTTTTCCTGTCATTATGTTTTTTTCTTGTTGATTTAAAGAATCCACATGCTGCTCACCTTCTTTTTTTTTTCCTTTGCCTTTTGTTATTAGTCGTTTAGGGTAGGAAAAACGATTATTATTTTTATTTTTTTATCTCTTTTTTTTTAATTCTTTGATCTTTCTATCCCTTTCTCCCAATTTTTGGGAAAAGAAGAAACATCGAGGAAAGATCAATAGAAAAAAAAAAAAGAATAAACAAATAAATAAATATATACTTTTCCTATTTTTTTTTTAGAAATGAAGGAGGCCTCCAACCCTCCCCCTGATAATCATCATAATAATAATAATAATAATAATAATGTTAATATGAATAATAATAGTAGTGGTAGTATGGATAACAGTAGCGGGGTGTCAGGCGCTTATCTACGGCAACTGTGTATTCTAAGAGCGGTGAAGTGCACCCTGCTAGCCCCCTTCGACCGAGTAAAGTACGTGATGCAGACACAGGGAGAGATGCGGCGACTGGGCACCTTGAGGGTGGAGCTCCGTACCACCGCTGACTGCGTCCGTCACTTGATGCAGCTAGAAGGAGCGCGTAGTTTCTGGAGAGGCAATATTGTGCAGGTGGTGTCGGTGCTCCCCATCGCGCTCGCCCACTTGTTTATCGGCCCCCCCGCTCAAGAGCTGTTCTGGAACCTCTGCCCCGTCGGTCACAGTGCGCTGCTGTACACCCTGAGGGATTATATCGCTTATATGGGAGCGGCGGCGGCGGTGGGTATTGTCACCTACCCCCTAGACTTTGTCCGCTTCCGCCTGGCGGTGGACCTCAAGGCTTATAAGGGCGCCCCTTACGAGTTCAAGCACGCGATGAATTTCTTCTCTCACCCCGTCTTGAACGACTGCCCGCACTACCTCTATCGCGGCCTGGGGCTCTTTATCCTCGGCAGTATTCTATTCGGCAGTGTACGGTCGGTGCTGCTGGACTGGGTGGGTCCTTACCTCCCGCCCGAGGACCTTCATCGGCCGGGCGGGGACTGGCGGGCGGCACTGCTGCACACGAGCGTCGGCCTCAGCGTGGCGGCTATTGGCACCCTCTGCCTGCATCCTGTTGACCTCATACGCCGTCGATTGATGGTGGCGGTCACGGAGGATCGCTTGCGGTATCAGTCGGCGTGGGACTGTGCATCACGGATTGCGAAGCGAGAGGGACTGAAAGGGTTTTACCGAGGATGGGGGATCACTCTGATTCGGCTGGTGGTAGGGAATGGACTGCTGCTCTGCGGGCTGCCTTGAGAGGGGAGAAATAAGGATAATAATAATAATAATAAATAATAAATAATATAGTTTATATCCATACTGCCTCTCTCATACACATAACCCTCAGAGTGTGCAGTGTGGGTACATAGGAACGGCCAACTCAATGGAAAATAAATTGAGAAAGAAAAAGGAAACGAAAAATAAAATAATAAAAGGCAAATAAATATATATATTATTTAATACATCAAAGGAAAATAACCCCTGTCCCACTTTTCCTTTTAGCTTTCTTGCACTGTACTATACGGCGTATTAATAAACACGAATAAACATATTTTTTTTTTCATTTCTCACTTTTTAGCAGCGATGATATTGAAAAAATAATAATAATTAAAATTCCGAAACTACGTCCAAGACACATTTTTATTATTATTATTATAGTTAATTATTTATTCTGTTTATTCTTCTTTGAAGAAATAATAGCAGCAATAAATGTAAAACAAATAAATAAATAATAAAAGAAGGATGTAAAAAACAAACAATTGTGTCAACTCCCCGCTTATTTTATTACCACAAACCAACACTCTCTGTTAAAGAGAGAGAGAGAGAGAGAAAATTAGTTACCACATTTCACAGAACTAGTAAATAAATAACAATAAAAAAAAAAGAATGCCTACTGTAAATTACCGGCAAAATAATAATAATAATAATAATAACTATAATATTATTATTATTATTACGTGTATCTAAGCGCAATATTCACCACCACTTTTCTCACCCCGAAAGGGAAACACAATGATATTTCCATTATTATTCACTACTATAAAACGTAAAACCATTTTTTTTTTAAAGTTTTATTTCCACCTTTTTTTTCTTACCTTTCTTACCCACCTCTTCTGTGCCTCTCTCTTCTCTACTAATGTATCTTTTTCTTTCAAATTCTTCTTTATTTATTTATTTCTCTCTACAGAGCATCCACCGTCCACACCACAAACTTCTCTCGTAGTGATATATATATATATTATTTATTAATTTATTTATTTTTTATTCCATATTTACATGTCTTACGGTGCCTCTGTAGCCCCAGGACCACAAATACTGAATGATAAAGTATCCGCGCTCTTGCCTCAGCATCACGTGTTAAAGGATGGCACGACCTGCATCCTGCAGCGCCTTCTCTCCCCCTCCTTCGTGAGTTCTTACCGAGACACCACCAGCACGAAAAATGAATCGGAAATTCTGTTTCAACAGAAAAAAGAAAGAATAGAGTCGATGCTGGCCAGTGGGGAGGCGCACTGCAGTGAGGATAGTTTTCATACAGCATGGTGCCTGCTGAACCATGAAATTAATATTGGCATTTCTTACCCGTTTGAAGACCCACTCACCGCCGAACGCTTCGAGGACTATTTCTTTGGCTACGATACGTTTGTACTTCGAGAGGTTACCGAAGAGAGCGAAATGAATAAAGATGCAAAGTCGTGTGTGGAGGGTTTAGAGAGGAGGGATAAACATCTGATCGCCGTGTTTTATGTCAAGCCCAACTGGCCTGGTAGAAGCGCTCATGTCTGTAACGGTGGGTTTCTCTCTTCTCCTCGCTACCGCCGCCGTGGGGGTGGACTGTTATGCGGGGAGCGCTTCCGACACCTGGCTCAAGCATTGGGTTACCGTGCTTCTATTTTTAATCTCGTCTTTATGGACAATCCCTCGTCGATGCGACTGTGGGAGTACTTGCAGTATGAGCGTGTGGGGGTGATACCCGAGGCGGGGCGGCACCCGGCACCTCCTTATAATAATGGAAATAATCATAATGAAAATAAAAAGGAGGAAGTGTTTGTGGATGCGGTCATGTGGAGGTGTGATCTTACGAAACCGCTGACGGTTATACCGATGCCTTGGGAGACTAATAATAGTAATAATAATAATAATAATGCAGCTGTGCAGGATCCTGGCTCCCCTGTCTACGGCATTGGCTCTAGCACTCCTTGCCCGTGAATAGATACCATCCCTTTATTATTATTATTATTATTCGCGTCAACATAAATAATAATAATATTGTTTTTAAACATTATTATATTTTCTCTCCCTCTCCCTTCCCCTCCACCCCCTTTGATTTTCAGTGTTGTAAATATATATAGTTTTTTTTTTAAAAAAAATGAGGGAAAAAAAAAAAAACATAAACAAACAAACAATTTGGGGGAGGAAAAAAAACGCTATTTAACGGAACACACACACATACACATACATATATATTATTAACGAAAAATAAAAATAAAAATAACTCAATGAAAACGTATAATTCTTACTTAATTTTTTTTTTTGAATTTATGGCTGTGTTAGCCTAATAGGAACAGAAATATCTGTCCTGTTTTACTTAATTATTATTGCTTTTATTATTATTATAATTTCATTTTCTAATAATACTCTCGCTGTGTAAAGAAAAAGAAAGAAAAAGAGATGATTATATTTATTTTCTATTTCTTTCTTTTTTTTTTAGATCATAGAAAAAAAAAGAGGAAATACATAAATAAATAGACTAGAAAATAAAATTATATATATATATATATATACATATACTCTTTTTTTTTTATCGCCTTCTTATATACTCAAAAAAGCCGCTTCTCCATACCTATATACATTGAGGAGAACTATATATAGTAAATACCATCATCAATAAAATAAAATAAAATAAAACAAGAAAAATAAATAAAGTATGGCGACTTCAGATATATCGGAAAGTATTCTTTATCTCCAACGCTTTCTCAGCGACGAGTCCACCTACACGGATAATAATAATAATAATACCCATAACAATAATAGTAATCATCATCATTATAATAATAATAATAATAATAATAATAGTTCAGCAAGTCCGTCTCCACGAAAAAGTGTTTCTCCTACAAAAACTGCCGCTACAGTACCCCTGGAAGAGCCCTTTACTTTTTATTCTAATAATAATAGAAACTATTCTTCTTCAAATAATAATAATAATAATAATAATAATGAGTATCATTTAAATCAAAGTCCTTCCACTCGTAACTCCTGGCGGTGTAGTACTTCCTCTCCTACTACTAATAATAAATATAATAATAATAATAATAATAATAATGAGTATAACCACCGCTCCTTCTCTTCTTATTCCCCATCGGAAGAGCGGTCGTCATGGCAGTGGCGGGGAATGCATCATCATAAAAATTTAAATAATAATAATAATAATAATAATAATAGTTATTATAATAATAAAAGTAAAAGTAAAGAGGATCATTTCAGCTATACAGTTCCTTCTTTACGGTACGGAACGTTAATGAGAGACGACGATCATCATCGGTACACCCCTAGCCGAGTTCATAATAATAATAATAATAATAATAAATATTCCGGTAAAGATCATAGAAAGGATTTCCAATCCTTTTCTTCTTCTTCATTGTTTAATCGCCGGCCGCTATCAAAGTCCTCCTCTCCCCCTTCCTGGCGCTCCTCCCCATCTAATAATAATAATAATAATTTAAATAATGAATTAAATACTAGTAATACTAATACTAATAAGAAGGAAACGTTGTATGAGATGGTAGCTCCTGTAAGGTTAGCTCCCAGTCCTTCACAGCAAAGACAAGAACAAGAAAAAAAAAAAGAATTGCCGTCGCCTCTTCCTCTCTCCGCTCTCACCTCTTCAATGGAGAATAATAATACTAATAATAATCAAAATGATAATAATCATAATAATAGGAAAGAAGAGGCAGCAGCAGTGCCTGTAGTACCACCCTCTTCATCCTCCTTATTATTATCCTTACCGCTAGAGCATGAAGACGCCTTAGCGAACATTATTTTTTATTTAAAAAATCACTACGCGAAAAATAAAGACGAAGAATCGAAAAAAGGAATAGAGACGTTATACGAAGAACACGAAGAGATGGAGATACAAGATGATAATAATAATAATAAAAATAAAAATAATAAATATTATTATTCTAAAGATTTACTTTCTTTAATACAGTGTTTTTATATAGATTGTCATCGACTGTTGCTACAACGAGTACATTCATCATTCAATAATAATAATAATAATAATATTAATTTGAAGAATGAAGAGTTTCTTAGGCAGCAATTAAATCCAAACACACTGACCCCTCCTTGGAGGGAGGGAACTACTGAAAATAATAATAATAATAATAATTATAAAAATAATAAAAATAATAAAAAAGATAGTCACCGTCATTCCTCTTCGAGTGAAAGCAACGACTCTAATTCATTCTATACTCCTTCTCCTCCAAGTAATAATAATAATAATAATAATAAATCAGGACATGAACCCTCGATGGAATTAAACAATAATAATAATTCTCATAGTAGTAGTAATAATAATAATAATAGGAGTTTAAAATCTAATAGTAGAATTCATACAGTATTACCGCCGTCTGCAAAGAAAGTAGAAACTCTTGATAATAATAATAATAATAATAATAATAGTAATTCTCCTCAAGTACTGACGGCAAAGGTGCCCGTTTTTATTTCACCGATAAAGTCGTCCGCTCCCAATAATAATAATAATAATAATAATAATAATAATAATTCAGCAGTTTCTGTTTCTCCTCTTTCCTCTGTGTCTGGTACTCCTTTCCGAACCGTAGAACACACAGGAGGAATGAATAATAATAATAATAATAATAATTTTACTAATTTAGGATTTTACGGGGATAGGGAAAATAACTATAATAATAATAGCAATAATAATAATAATAATAATAATAGTAATAATAATAATAATAATAGTAAGAATTATTTATTTAATTATAACAAAGGCTCCACAATGACGGCAGCCACTAGTAATAATACTTCTGGATATTCTGTAGCCGTAGACGACACTATTTCTGTGAATAATAATAATAATAATAATAATAATAATAATAATAATTTAAATAATAATAATAATAATGATTTATGGTTATTTATTCCAATTCAGAAAGAATCCCTCAAATCTTTAATGCCAATTCTACGTAAAGGAGAAATGCTCACGAAACATTATTGTCAGCCCAACGATGAAAATTATATTAAATCGAATTATTATTTTAATAAATCCAATCATCCGTTAAAGAATAGTAATCAGTATAAATTTCCGCAGAAAGTTTTTTTTCGTGTGGAAGACTGTCTTTGTAAATACCCTTTACCAACATTAAATAATAATAATAATAATAATAATTTAAATAATAATAATAATAATAATAATAAAAAGAAAAGTAAAGTATCAATGCCGCATTTAGTAATTCGGTTTTACCGTCCTCGTAATAATAATAATAATAATAATAATGAAAATAATAATAATAATGAAATGATAATCAATCATTTAAATAGTTTTAATTTAATAGAATTAGAAGCCGTTCATGTTGGGTTCTTTCCTACCCCTAACGATAATAATAATAATAATAATAAAGAGTTTGTTCAATTATTTTACCGTAATGAAAACGGTGAAGTCATTAATCACAAAAATAAAACGATTGAGGAAATTGTTAATAATAATAATAATAATAATATTAATATTAATAATTATACTGCCGTTTTGGTATTTAAAGATATAAAAATTGGAATTCAATTCCCTTCTTTACTATCTCGACAGAAATGGCTCTCTGCATTGATGGGCATCGTGGAGCGAAACCGAAGCTTGCTACAAGGAAAATAAAAATATAAAAATTTAATTAAAATAAATAAATAATAATAATAATAATAATAATAATAATAATAGTAATTATTATTTGAACAATAAAGGGTTGTCTGTCTCTCTCTCTCTTATATATATGTATTTATTCATTGGATACGGTTTAGATTAGAAATAGAATTGTTTAACTATTTACAATATTCTTTTTTTTTTTATTCGTTATTTTTTTTTTATTTATTTTCGCGCCATCATTTCATTTTAATGGGGTCTGAAGGGTGTAAAAAATAATAATAATAGAAAAATAATATTATTTATTTCTTTCTTTATTTTATTATTATTATTTGTTTTCTTCTTCGCAGTAATGATTATTCATTTATTATTATTATTATTATTATTTTTCCTTTTCACTCTCCTTTTTTTTTTTTCTCTCCTTTCATTAATTAGAAAGTTGCAAAGAAAAAGTAAAACTTCAAAAAAGAAAAAAAAAGCAAAAAATAAAATAAAAATACAATCGAAAGTGATTTTTATAGTAAGCGAAAAAATAAAATAAAATAAAAAAAAGGAAAGAGGAAAAAGAAAAAATAAATAATACTTTTTTTTATTTTTTCCCTTTTTTTTTTTGATACTTCTGTTCTAGTTTTTTGGTTTTATTAGTTTATTAGTTTATTTTTATTGCTATTTATTTTTTACAACTATCATTATTATTATTGTTGTAGTTTTGATATTCACCATTTATTATTATTATTATTTTAGTGTTTTTTGTTTTTTTCTCTTCAACTGTCCCTTTTTTATTATTGCTTTTTTTTTTTTCGTTCCCAAAAATTCGTTTTTAGGTTTTAATTTAATCCGAAAAAAAATTACCAATAATAATAATAATAATTAAAAAAAAACAAAACAATAGTAAATAAATAAATAAATATTATACAATAATAATAATACTGACCCTTGTAGCAAAGCTACAGGTAAAAAATAATTAAAAAGTAAAAGTAAAAGTAAAGAAAATAGAAGGAATAAAATTAAGAACAGCATCGAAAAGGCTTCTATTTACAGTAGTAAACTTTTATTTTTTTTTTGTTATTATTATTTATTATTTATTATTTTTGATTTTTTTTTTTGCTTAAGTTAATTAAAAAATTAATAACAAGTTGTCTTTTTTCTTTTTCTTTTTCTCGAAACAGTAAAGAGTAAAAAAAAAGTAAATAAAAATAAAAAATTAGTAACGGTAAAACAAAAAAAGCCGTAGAAGCAATCTAGCATTAATAATAATAATATTAAAATTATTATTAATCAAATAAAGAATTGTAAATAAATAAATAAATAGTAATAAAAGAGACCTAACGTACATTTTTTTAAAAAAACTATAATTGAAAGCAATTAATCGCAATAATAATAATAATAATAATAATAATAATATTAGTAAAGCACTCTCTATTAAATTCAATTTTTTATTTGTATTTTTTATTTGTATTTTCTTTTTTCTTTTTTTTTTAAAATAATAGTACTCTCTGATACGTTCGTATTATAATAATAATAACCCCATCGCTACCACACTCACACTCGTATATAAATTAAAGAAATAATAATAATAATAAAAAAAAACAAGTAATAAATAAATAAATAAATAATAATAGAATCGCAAGCAAACAAACAAAAAGATGAACGCTTCTACTAGTACTGCTCCTACAAAAGCGGAAGAAAATAATAATAATAATAATAATAATAATAATAATAATGCGAATTCCTTTTCTTTCGCTGCTACTGATTCTATGACTATACAACACGTCTCACTGGTCGCTGCAAGGCGCTTTTTATACTTTTATTATTATTATATTAATAGTATGAATAATAATAATAATAATAATAATTATTATAATAATAATAATGTGTCTGGCATTTCAGTAGGTGGTTACTCAGAGGAGTCGAGTCTTCTTTCTTCTCCTTTGTGTACTTCTAAAATTCAGCATCAACGATACTTAACTCCAACCTTTGCCGTCGATACTAATAATAATAAGAATGAAAATAATAATAATGAAAATAATAATAATAATAATGAAAATAATAATAATAATTCTCCGTCGGTAAGCCCTTTTAGTTCTAGTACGAAGCGACGCATGTCAAAGGCAGCTGCGCCTGTGCGTAGGAAAAAGAAAGTAATTCCGTCCACCACCACCACCAATAATAATAATAATAATAATAATAGTGAATTAAATAATAATTTAAATAATAATAATAATAATGTAAGTCCTAGCGATCCTGCTTCGCTTTCCATCTCTCAAAACAATAATAATAATAATAATAATAATAATAATTATTATTTAAATAATAATATTAATAATAGTAATATATGGAAAAGTATTTTAAATCAATGCGGTATTTCTTCGGCTCGTGTTTTAGAATTGCCCGAGTTGGTGAATAAAACGGAAGTGGAGGTAATTTCCTTCTTTTATCACACGTTAATGGAACAGCTTCCACGAAGGAGAGAGACAAGTTATAATAATAATAATAATAATAATAATAATAATAATAATACTTTCTTTTCTTTTGATTTATTTCAAAAACGAATAAAAAATGAACTGGCGCCTTCGCTGTCTAAGGATACTTCTTTGTATCCAGAGGGAAATCCTCTTCCTCTTCCTCCTCTTTCACCTAATAATAATAATAATATAAATAATAATAATAATTTACATCTGTCTGCTATTCCTTACATCTATACGAAACAGTCTTATACGGTATTTGTTTCTCCTCCATGGATGTTGGAAAAAAGAAAAAAGAATAATAATAATAATAATAATAATAATTATATTCAACTGATATCCGATCGATTAGATGTATTATTGCCTACTCTTTCGTTATTAACGGATCACATTGCCTCTTACTCTTTTAATGATAATAATAATAATAATATTACACGTAATGCTTCAGAGATCGATGAAATTAATAATAATAATAATAATAATAATAATAATTTAATTCCACTAAACGGAAAGTTAAATTTTAAAGCAGCATTGATTAAAAATATGCAACAAGAAGAAGAAAAAAGTAAGAAGGAAACAATAAAAGAACAAATACAAAAGATTGGAAAAGCGCTTCGGTATAAAAAACAATTATTACTGTTTCCCACCGCCGTTCGTGAAATCATGACGGAAGAAATTCTCCTGAACGAGTTATTCTTTATTCCCAATCATCATCATCAAAATGATAATAATAATAATAATAGTATAAATCTTCATCATAATAATTATAATTATTATAATGGCTTCCCTACGGGACAGCTTTATTTTCATTATACGGTCGAAGTTCCACTGGCCTTTTATGTCTACGATGAAGAGAACGACATCCCACCTCATAATAATAATAATAATAATAATAATAGTAATAAAACAAGAGATACATTTCTACGAGAGTTAAGACTGCACGAAGCATTAAAGGAGTTTAACCGTAATAGTAATAATAATAATAAGAAATCACGTGGAAGTATTTCCCTTCGTAATTTAAGAGGAATATTAAATGATGCATGCATGAATTTTATTAATAAATCAGTCTCAGTAGAAGAAATGAAACAATCCCAACTAACCGCCTTACAGTACTACGCCAATCGTGCCCCTACCTATATTAATAATAATAATAATAAAAGTGTGGAGGTAAGTGAGGACCACTGGAGCCGCGAATCCTCCTCGTATTATCTTAATAATAATAATAATAATAATAATGTATCGCCGTTAGTATCTCGACGATCGTTTCTTCCTATGACGCCTTCCGGAAGTAATTTAAGTGGTCTTCATACTAATAATACTAATAATAATAATATTATCAATAGTAAAAGAATTAAAGTAGAATCGACCGCGTTAGAACTTATTTCAAATTTGGAGCCGATACCTTCTTCCACCAATGCCGTAGACCCCACCGTAAATAATAATAATAATAATGAAACAAATAATAATGAAATGGCCTCCGTATTATTAAAATTAACCGTAAAACTGTCTATACGGTGCGATGAGAAACTCAGCTGCTTGGATGAAGAAGAAGAAGAAGGAGATAATAATAATAATATTAATAATAGTGTGGAAAATAAAAGGAGAGTAGTGAACGGAATTGAGGAGGCGCTGTCCGCTATATTTCCTAGATTATTCGTACTGAGTCGTGTGAACAACAATGCTAACGAGAATATTTATATCCATGAAGAAACCGTTCTTAATAATAATAATAATAATAATGAAAATAATAATAATAGTAGTAATAAATGTAAATCGATTTCTCTCTGTCAGTTCAGTTTTAACGCCAACAGTGCTGCTACTGCCGGAGGTCATAACAACAACAATAATAATAATAATAATAATAATAGCGGTATGGATAATAATAATAGTAATAATAATAGTAATGAAATAAGAAAACCGCTAGCGTTGGAGAACTCTCCCCGTAAGTTTTCTTCTGAACCGGACAATAATAATAATAATGATAAAAATAATAAAAATAGTAACAAGAAAAAGAAAGAAAGTAAAGTAAAGGTAATAAGTGTTACAGATACGGAAAAGGATAATACTTTTCAGAAAGAAGAGGAAAAAGACGACGAAGAAGAAAAAAATGTAGAAGAAGAAGAAAAGGAAAAGGAAAGCGTGAGTGTTTCTTTATTTCCAGATGAAAAAGTCCATGAAAATAATAATAATAATAATAATAATAATGATAATGATGAGAATAATGAAAATATGTGGGAAGAGGAAAACGTATGGGAAGTTCCTTCTGTGCCATCCTCAGCACCTATTGTAAGAATACTAAAGGAAAACGAAGAAAACGAAGAAAAAGAAAAGGAAAAGGAAAAGGAAATACCGTCGCCTCCTGCTGCTGAAGTGAGGCTAGAAACGAATAATAATAATAATAATAATAATAATAATAATAATAATACTAATAAGGAGAAAAAGAGTAAACAAGAGGAGAAGAAGGAGGAGGAGAATAACAATAATAATAATAAGGATAATAATAATGATGATGAAGAGGATAAAATTAATATTATTGCAGAAACTTCCGAGTTAGTATCGCTTGCTGAACAGTTTATTATGGATTTCACAGAAACGATATTTAATCGATGGGAATCGATAAAATTATTATTTAATTTATTTATTTATCACCCACAGTACGAATCTCTGAGCAACCGTCAGAAGAAGCGTCTGTTTAGCAGTGGTGGTGACATAAATAATAATAATAATATTAATAATTTATCCGTTCAGTTCGACAACACCTTCTGGAAAGAGCATCACACATATCTCTACGAGAATCAAATTAATATTTCTCAGCAAAGAATTAACACCGATTTATTATTAGTATTGGAATATTATTATTGGCTAGGAGTTGTGCCGTCTATTTATAAATTACAGCACTTTCCTTTTACTTTCATGGATGCTCAGCGGTGGATGGATTATTTGGAAGAAAGTTTTCATCGAGAAGAAGAAAATAATAATAATAATAATAATAATATTAATAATAATAATTTAGGAAATGAGGAGACGGAGGAGGCAGCGATTGTTTCTTTACTAGAGAAGAGCACGTTAATAGAAACTCTAGGAAAGGTGGAGGAAAAAATTATAAATCGAATTCAGCAAAATAGTAATAATAATAATAATAATAATAACAATTTAAATAATTACGTTGAAAGTGCCTCCAAAGAGTTTCCCCTTTTACGTATTCTTCGCCGCCTACAGAATAATAATAGTAGTAAAAAAGAAGAAGAAGCGCTTTGGTTAACGTTTGATACGCCAACCGAAAAAGAAAACTTCTTGTCAATGCTTCATACCTCAATACCATCCCTATTCACAGAGATACAGAATAGTATTCATGCTGAAGCGGATACAGTCTTTACGACGATAGAGGAATCGATTTGGAAAGACTTTACCTTGCCAGGGTTAAATACATTAATGAACACGTGGAGGGAAGAAACTGTATTGTTTGAGGCCATGATGCAACAATTTGAGCAGGAAAAGAATAATAATAATAATAATAGCAATAGTAATAATAATAATAATAATAATAATAATACTGAAGAAGAGGAAGGAGAAAGAGGAGAAGGAGAAGAAGAGGATAACGAAAGGGAAAATATCAATATGAATAATAATATCAGTAATAATAATAATAATAATAATAATAATAATAATAATAATAATAATAGTTTTGAGAGCAGTCGTAGTCGTGAAAAACAAAAAGTAAATTCTCGTTCTCCTCCTCCGACTAACACGGAAGATAAAAAAACTAATAATAATAATAATAATAATGATAAAAATAATAATGCTAAAAAGAAAAATAATAAAATAAAAGTATTGGAAAAGACGTCTAGAAAACTTCAACGTTCTCCTCCTCCTTCTTCCCAGTCTCAGGTAAAGAAGAAACAAATTAATAATAATAATAATAATAATAAAGCGCTTTTAAAAATGTTATTCTACATCTTTTTTATTGCAGTTCTGACGTTAGCGGTAATTTATGTACTGTAATAATTCTTTCATTCATTCATTCATTCATTAATAATTGTAATATTTTTTTATTTTTATTTTTATTTTTAATTGAAGTGCCCTTTGTAATTTAGAAATTAAGCAAAGAAAAATAAAAATAAAATAAAATAAAAGGCAACTTTTTCATTATTATTTTCATATTTGTGCTTCGTTTTTTACTTCCATCTTTTCGTTTTTTTTTTGTTTATTTCCTTTCTTTTTATTCTTTTTAGTTACGTAATGTAAACAACTTTAAAAAAAGCAAAAAAAAAAGAAAGAAAAAAGTTACGCACTGTTTTTTTTTTTTTATATATATATATAAATATAAATAATAATAATAATAACAATAGCAATAATATATATAAATATATATATATATATAAGTAACATTAATATAATAATTATTCTTTTTTTTTCTTATTTTATTCTATTTTTCCTCTCTTTACACGTATTTGGTTATGTGTTGTCATTACTTCCATTTTTTTCTTTCTTTCTTTCTTTCTTTCTTTCTTTCTTCTCTTTTTTGTTTTTTACTACTTTTATATATTCGTCAAATTTAATAATAATAATAACAATAGTATTAATAATAATAATAGTATAAGAAAACTGACTTTAAGTGAAATAAGTATACATCCATTAAAGCTAAAAATAATAATAATAATAAAAAAAGGGAAAAAAAATTATACCCAAAATAAAAATAAAACCCTTTTTTTTATTATCCATTTTTCGTCTTTTCTTTCACCACAAATTTTTCGTATTCCTTTTTATGCTTTTTATTATTATTAATAATAGTATTCTTTAAGTTCATTTAATTTTTGGAATATATAATCTTTTTTTTTCTTTTTTTGGAATTATAGTTAACAGTAATGAATGATATTAGTTATCGAAACAGAATTATAAAAAAGAACGACAATAATAATAATAATAATAATAATAATAATAATAATAATAATTCGCCTTCTGAACGGTATATACGTAGAAACATACCACACACCGGAGGGCTCTTGTCTACCGTAAATAATAATCATCATCATAATCATAATCATAATCATAATCATCATCATCATCACAATAATCATCATCCCAATCATAATTGTGTGTCGCCTTCTACTTCGTTAAATGTACAATATCAAAGAAGAGCCATTTTCCGGAATGGAAATCGAATTACTCAATCTTATACCGTTAATAATAATAATAGTAATAATAATTGTTCTTCTCGGGAGGAAAAAATAGGCGACGATGGAGAAGATTATATAAAATTGTTAAAAACGGTGACAAACAAAAATAATAATAATAGTAATAATTTTCCTATTCGAATTTTTGAAAGAAGAGCGGAAGAACAAAAAAATAATAATAATACGATACAAAAATTATTATTTCAACTTTCTTCCAATGAAAAGGAGAAAATAGTGAACGCATCATTGTCTGAAGAAGAAGAAAAGGAAAATAATAATAATAATAATGGAAAGGAAAGCGGAAAAGAATCGGTAAAGAAAAGTTCATTATCTCAACATAATCATAATAATAAGGATAATAAAAATAATTTATTGAATCAAGAAGATAGATTCTTTCATACATTATTATCAGAGACTTTAAACCGTTTGGAAACATTTAATAAAGTATCGTTTAAAAAAGAAAAAGAAAAAAATTCAAATGTTAATTTTTCCGAATTAAATCGATATAAAAATTTTATTACTTCTGAAATTGCCGTCCCTTTTTTATTTCGTCGCTTTGAAGAGGAAGAAAAATTTTCACAACAGTTGACCAATAATAATATTTCTGATCATAATAATAATAATAATAATAATAATAATATTCATCATCGTCATAAATTAGAAAGTCTTCACAAAAGAATGTTCACTACTTTGAGTTCCCATAAACCGCTTTTAGACTGTATAAAAAGCGCTTCTTATTTATTATTATCGGTCATGAAAAAAAATACACCGTCCGTTATTTTCTCTGGTGAAAAATCTTTTAATCACAATAATAATAATAATAATAATGATAGTAAAGAAAAGGAATTAAATAATACTGTGATGGATTTCATGAAGAATATGTTTCTATCCGCTTTGGGCAGCCCTTGCTATCAAACACTTCCTACTCATAATAATAATAATAATAATAATAGTGGTAAACGAAAAACTAGAATTAACTTTTCTTTACAAGAAGAAGAAGAAGAAGAAACAATATTATTAAAAGAAGAGGAAGAAGAAAAAGAAGACAATAATAATAATAATAATAATAATAATAATGATGAAATGTTATTATTAAGTCCTATCGATTTACGTTCCTCTCCGCGTGAGTCGTCCATAAATGCCAGAGGAAGTTTTCATCGTGTTGAGTCTGTTTTATTATCCAATCAGCGAAATAAACAAAATAATAATAATAATATAAATGTAAATCTGTTTAATGATGTGAAAATGGTAGAAAGTGAAGACGATAGTGAAGAGGACTATAATAATAATAATAATAATAATTTTAATAATAATAAGAAAAGAAAAAGTACATTGCGAAACGCTAAAAAGTCAAACATTTCTATTTCTGAAGATAATAATAATAATATTAATAATTATAATATTAATTTTGATAATAATAATAATAATTCTTTACTACGAAAAGGCTCCCTACACACTTCCGCTTCGTATTCCGTTCATCCATCTCCACGAGATAGAAAGAATAATAATAATAATAAAAATAATAATTCTTTTTATTCGTCTGTAAAGCGAAAGAAAAGTAATAATGTAAAGGACCAAACACCTTCTCCGAAGCGTTACGAGGAAGTGGAAGAGACTTCCATTTCAAATAATAATAATGATAATAATAATAATATTAATAATAATTCGGTATTATTTAATGAATCTTTCTTTGATTCTTGTATTTCCGTTTCTCGTCGTCAGTGTGTGATAAAGATGCTGTCTTGTTTTTTAATTCACGACCCTAATTATAAAAAAGAATTGTGGACCATCGTAAAACAAATCTGGTTAGAGCGATTTATAAAAAAGAAGAATACCAAAACTTCAAAAAAAGAGATTAATAATAATAATAATAATAATAATAATAATAATATTGTGATGCCGGAGAAAATTAATTCTTTTTTTGAATTCGTTATAAAACAAGATGGCCATCTCAGTGAAGACGACACGGCTTTATGGATACAGCAGCTAGAACTTTACTTTAAAGAAAATAATAATAATAATAATAAAGAGGAGGAAATTCAGTACGACATATCTTTTCTCTTTGCCTTCTCCTCCCTCCTTCGTAGTCTTCCACTACCCCTTACTCACCGACAGCGAAGAAGAGAAATCTCGGACGAACAGGAATTAAATAATAATAATAATAATAGTAATAATAATAATAATAATAATAAAGAAGAGAATGTATATCTACACCCGTCTTTGATAGAGCGGTACGGCAGCTACGGCATCGCGCCTTTTTCTTTCTCCTTTTTTAAATTTTTAATTCAACATTATTTTTTCGTGGAGGAAGTTCTCTCCCAAGAAGAAGAAACAGCAGTGGAAGAGGAAAAAATAAAAAAGATGAAAGATAACGATAATAATAATAACAATAATAAAAATAATAATTTATTTTCATCCACGGCCGGAGTGTTGGGTTATTGTATTCGTCACTATTTACATCCTTCCAACTCTCTATTACATCTTAAAGAAATTAATCAATGTATTTATTTATTTTCCTCTCCGGAATTTTCGTTGGACGCTCTTTCTCAAAATAATAAGAATAGTAATAATAATAATAATAATAATATTGAATGGAATATACTATTTGAAACTGCCTTGTCTTTAGGGGTATCTGATTTATTATTATTATTAGAATTAACAAAACACTTTTCGATATTAAAATTATCTTTTTTGGAAGAAGAAGAAAATAATAATAATAATAATAATAATAATAATAAACTGTTTTTTCAATTTCATAAAGATGTATTGTTGGAATGGAGTTACGTAATGATAACAGAGGCCGCCACCTCTTTTCTAGTCTATCAAGAAGGGAATTCGAATCCTCCTATGCATAATAATAATAATAATAATAATAATAATAAAAATGAAAGTGGTATTCTTTCTTCTATTCCTAAAGTGCATTACGACGTTTTTTCTGAAGTTATTGCCGCCAAAGACGAAATCATTTTGGAACACATTTTATCCAATCCCAATGATGATGATAATAATAATAATAATAAATTAAATAATAATAATTATTATTATATAGAAGAAATGTTGCCTAATATTCCATTTATTAGAGAAGCCAACACCCACAAAGACTCTCAAATCGTATTAAACGCTTTAGAAAAACATCGTTCGTTATTACTGACGATTATTATTCAATTAAAAGGGGAATTATATTATTTATTGACGGGTACGGATATTATGGAGGAGTTGAGGCAGCAGCACAGGCACATACAGCTGTCTTCACCGATGGGAAGTGAAGGAGAGGAGAGAGACTTGAGACAATTATTATTATTCAATAATAATCATAATAATAAAGAAAATAATTTATTCTTCCAACATTTAGAGGAAATCGGGTTACTACCATCTTTACCGAGTAGTCTATACGGTATAGTACTACCCCACCACCAACAACAACAACAAGAAGAAAATAATAATAATAATAATAATGATAAGGATAATAATAATAATAATAATGAAATTTTTTTTTCCCTTTCGCTTTCTTCTTATCGAAGAAATAGTAATTCCCTCGTCGACGATTACGTCTCTTATCTCAAACAACAAATATCACGACGGCGTACTTCCTTACTTGCCGAATTAAATAATAATAATAATAATAATAATTCGCCTTCTTTTTTCAAGCTGGAGACGGGAAATCATTATCATCATCGTGGATCACTACAGAGCGGTGGTCTCTATGAGAAGGAGAAGGAGGAGGAAGAAGAAGAGGAACATAATAATAATAATAATAATGATTCTTTATTGTTATTAAAGCATCTTCCTCATCAAGAGCCTTCCTATCTGCGGAGTGTGCCGCGTTCGCTGCGGTATTTATCATTACTAAAGGAACTTCAAAAAATGGAAAATAAAAGAATTAAATACAATCGACAAAACGGATTATTAAATGGGCAATTTTATGAAGAAGGACTACAGTGGAATAATAATAATAATAATAATAATATCGCCGTTAACACAACAAAAGGTAAAGAAGAAGAAGAAAATAATAATAATAATAATGATAATAATATTAATAATAATAATTTTAATAATTCGTCCAAGGAAACAGTAAAGGAAGAGAATAAAATAAAGCCAAAACCATTCACAGTCGTGATTGGAGGAGGAGGCAATAATAATAATCATAAATTAAATAATAATAATAAGATTAATAATAATAATAGCAATAATTATAAACCGTCTCGACCTTCTTCTAATGAAAAGAACACTCTTTTTGCTGCTCGTATCCCTCTCGCGAAGGGCGGCAGAAATAATAATAATAAATTAGATAATAATAATAATAATATTAATAATTATTCTTCTGCTAGCGGCGGAGGTTTGACACGAGAGGAAGAAATACGTAATATATTTCTGAACGAAGAGAATTACAATGAAACTACGAATGATAATAATAAAATAAATAATTATATTTCAAAAGATAATTTCAAAAGAGGAAACTATACGGAAAAAAGAATAATAACAACAGAGATGAATAGTAAAAAATCCTTTTTGTCGTCTCTTCCCGTTTCTAATAATAATAATAATAAAGTTGAAATAATGTATTTTAATTTAAATCATACCAGTCCGTTAATAGCATTAAAATTATACCTATTAGACACCTCTGCTCGTTTACCGATACCACCATCACCAAATAATAATAATAATGATAATAATAATAAAGTGAATCCGCTTTTAACTTTTCCATCGTCCACTTCTATTCCTACAGAAAGAGAATGTAAAAGACCTTTTTCATCGGATGGTGGACGTGAAGTAAATAATAATAATAATAATAATAAAGTATTTCCTTTGTTACCTTCAAGGCCCTCCACTGCTAATCGTTCTCGACGAATGTATTTGAAAAAGGATTCAAATAATAATAATAATAATAATAATAATAATAATAATAGTTTTCAGTTACTTAAACAAAAGTACGTAAAATGGACTTTATAATAATAATAATAATAATAATTATTATTATTAATAAAGCCAAAAAAAAAAAAACAAATTGTATACTATTTTATCTTTTCATTGTACACACACACACAAAATTTATATACTTTTTTAAAAAATAAAATAATTATTCTTATTAGTGTATTCAATAAATAATAATAATAATAATGTTGGGTTAATGATTCCTTCTTTTTATTTTTTTTTACTTTCTTTCTTCCTCCCTTTTCTTTTTTTTTTTCGTTTACTATTTTTTAAATAATTAAATATCAACATACACACTTTTATTTTTATTTATATATATTCTGACTCTCCCTCGAAAGAAAAAAAAGTAAGAAAAAAGTAAATAATAATAATAATAATAATAAAATAATAATAATAAAATAAAATGGCAATTTCTTCCAAAGTTCGAAAAGAAGAAAAAGAATTAAAAAAAATCGCCGCTGAAAGTCGTCAAAAAAGAAAAGAAGTGAAATTAAGAGAGAAAAAAGCCCAATTAAAACGTTCCAAACAAAATAATAATAATAATAATAATAATGAAAATAATAATAAGGAAAATATAAAAGGGAAAGAAACAGCAGAACAGAAAATGAATCGATTACTAAATCAAAAAAAGAAATTATCTGTGTTGGTGTTACCGGACGAAATCGAAGAAATGAAAAGTCGTTTAGAAAAAGAAGACAATAATAATAATAATAATAATAATAATAATAAAAATAAACTTCGGCAGGCTACTCCTTCCCTCTCTCATAATAATAATAATAATAAATCCAATAATAATAATAATAATTATATTACTCCCAATTATAGTTTGGATATTCATTTTAAAAAGAAACAAGTATGGATTGATGTTCAGCTCCCTCGAGTGCCGGTGAAGTGCATCGATCTTACAGACTCCACTGCTGATACGTTTGTTATCCATACATTAAAATACACTCGCAAGTATTATTTAGAAGTTAAGATGCCGGAGAATATTATTATTGATGTCAATCTCCCTCAAGAAGAAGAAAATGAGGATAAGGATGATAATAATAATAATAATAATAATAATAATAATAATAATAATAATAATAATAAAAAGAATAGCTTTGAAATGGTAAACGGCGTACTGAAATGCCGTCTGGCGATTCTGAATAAAGAAATTCCATCCACGTTAATAAAAGAATGGGAATTATTAAATGAAAAAATAAAAAAAGAGAAACAGTTGCGATTTAAAGTAAATCAAGAAGGTGAATTGATGGTACGTACCCGCAAGGCTGTGCTGCGGGAGGGGGATGCTCTTTTTAAATCAGGAAAGCCATCCATAGAAAAAGAAAATAATAATAATAATAAAAACAATAATAATAAACAAGAAGAAGAAGGCGATGAGGATGAAGAGGAAGAAGAGGTCGTGGAACAGGATAAGGATAATAACAAGAAGAATAATAAGAGTAATAATAAAAAGGAAAATAATAAAAACAATAAAGAACAACAAGAAGAACAGGAAGCCACACCCTCTCGTCCTAGCCTTAACAAACGCCCTCGAGAAGAGTTCGATAATAATAATAATAATAATAAAAATATTAAAATAATTAAAAAGGATTCTTTATTAGAGGAGTCGGAACGACTAAAGAAAGCTGCGGAGGAAGCGGCTGCGAAGCAAATGCTCACTATAAAACAAAAAATAGCCATCAACCAACAAAAGCAAAAGGAAAGACAGAAAGTTTATCAAGTAAAAGAAAACAAGAAGGAAATTAAAAAAGAAAAACAGCGCAAGGCGTTCGAAGAGTTGTTGCTAGAGCAAAAGAAGCAGTTATTAGCGGTGCAGAGATTGCAGCAAGAGGAAGCGGAAGCACTGAGAAACCGAGAAGAAAAGAAGAGAAAGGAAAGGGAAAGTGGTGGAAGCGGTACTCCCAGCAAGAAGGTAACCTTCTCGTAAGCGGATTTTTTATTTTATTTTTTTTATTTCTTTGTTTTTGTTTTAATAATAATAATAATAATAATAATGATAATAATTTCGATTAAATATAAATATAATTCTCTTTTTTTTATTTTTTGAGGTACTCACTTTTCAATCTATATATACAATTAAAAATTCGGTTAAAATAAGTAATTAAGTAAATAAATAAAATTATTTTTTTTTATTAAAAAAAATAACAGCAACATATAAATAACCATAACTATTTTAAAATAATGTTTGTTAAATGCTATTTTCTCAGTAAAAGCTAAAATAGTGATTTTTTTTTTTGTGTGCTTTTAATAATAATTTCTCTTTTTTTTCTTTTTTTTTTTGTTTAGAAGCTTCAACAGAAAAAGAATAATAAATAATAAATAATAATAAAAAATGTCCAAAAAAATAATCGATCAGAGTAAATTTAATAACGACTCTTCGAACGCCATTTCACTAATACACAATAATAATAATAATAATAATAATAATAATAATAGTAATTTAAATAATAGAAAAAGAGGTCGTGTGATTACTTCTACGGTGGAAACCATCACTGAAGATAATAATAATCATAATCATAATAATAATGTGAAAGAAGAAAAACCGTCCAAGAAAAAGTTTAACATTCCGAAAGGAGTGATGGAAAGAATTAGTCTCATTCACAATAATAATAATAATAATAATAATGAAATAAAAGAAGAAAAAATGTTATTCTCTCCCACTGAAATAGAAAAGTATTTTACAGAACTGAAAAACGAAAATAATAATAATAATAATAATAATTCTTTAAGAGAAAAACCAAAAATATTTTCTACTCGTTGGAATGAAAATACAGTATTAAATAACAATAATAATAATAATGATGATTATGAGGATAGCGAAAAAGAAGAGATAGAAAATAATAATAATAATAATAATAATAATAATAATAATATTTCCATTCCTATTCCCTTTTCCGATAAAGAAAACGATGGACTCATTCGTTTTGTAGACGTACCCAATAATCATAAAAATAAATATAATAATAATAATAATAATAATAATTATAGTGATGATGAGCAGTTAGAAGAACTATCCTCTCAAAGTAGTGCAGAAACACTCAGCGAAGGAGAAAAGGATGAAATAGTAAAACAGAGACAGCTAAATAAAAATAAAATGAATAAAATAAATAATAGTAATAATAATAATAGTAGTGAAGAGGAGGAGGAGGATGAAGAATTGTTTTATGAATACGTCAAAGATAAAAAAACGGGTGAGGTAAAAAAAAGAAAAATTGATAGACGTTTTATCGATCCTAACGAAATACATCAGAAACGATACGAAAAAAAATTAACCGCCATGCGAGAACAATTAAATAAAAAGGAAAATAATACATTTAAATCGAATAAAAGTAAAAAATTATTGGATAAACATTTAAAAGGATTTGAAGAAGATCGTTTACGGGAGGATGAAAAGTTATTTTACGGGTCTTTTCCCTCTTCGAATGAAAGTGATAATGATGATTCTATTGACACGGACGATAATAATAATAATAATAATAATAGTAATGAAGAAGAAGAGGAAGAAGAGTATGAGGAAATATATTATTCGGATGATGATGATAATAATGATGATAATAATAATGATAAAATGACGTCTGCAGTCAATAGAAGTGGTGGCGGCTTCGGATCGCGTCGACGTGCTGAGAAACCATCCAAAGAAGAAAATAATAATAATAAAGACACGAAAACATTTTATTCTTCTGCTAAAGTGATTCAAAAATTTCGTAATATTATTTTCGAAACGCATATTCCTGATCATCATAATAAGTCCTTCACCTATCCTTGTCATCACACTCTCCTCGGAATTCTGCCTCCTTCTCCCTATCATAATAATTCTATTTATATTAAAGGCCCTGTTGGAGTCGTCGGACTACCGACTGGGAACGCCTCTCTCAATGGATTTTTATTAAATGGTAGTCATCAAATCAGTTTAATGGACCCCTCACAGTTGTTGCACCTTTCCTCTTTTCCCGTCGTTTATAATCCTAATAGTAATAATAATAATAATAATAATAGTAATAGTAAGAATTATTTATTTAATTATAACAAAGGCTCCACAATGACGGCAGCCACTAGTAATAATACTTCTGGATATTCTGTAGCCGTAGACGACACTATTTCTGTGAATAATAATAATAATAATAGTAATAATAATAATAATATTAATAAAAATAATAATATTATTTCTTCCACGAATTCATTTTCGTTTTCGCCTCAATTGGTGAAACGAAACTTTTCTCGTGAAGTCGATGAGATGAATTATAATAATAATAATAATAATAATAATAATAATAATAATAATAATAATAATAGTGGTCCTGTACCTCGAGTCGCTCACGCTGTAGATTTATTTAATCTTCGAAAGAAACTTCAAAAAGAAAAGAAAGAAAAAGAAAATAATAATAATAATAATAATAATAATAATAATAATAATAATAGTTTTCAACATGGCAATGTGGAAGAAAACTTTGGTGAAATCGATTGGATTTGGGTCAAAAACTCATTAGAACGTTGGAACAAAACTTTATTTCCATCCACCAAAGAAGAAAATAATAATAATAATAATTATAAAAAATATCAACCGACGTGTGTATTATTATTCCTACAGCCGTACCGTCCTAATACACCACTCTCGGAGCAACCCCTCATGCAGCCGTTTTATTATAAAACCACTAACGATAATAATAATAATCATAATAATAGAAAAAAAGAAATGGTTGAAATTCCAAATTTTATTTTTATTCCTCCCAAACAGCTGTCGACGCTGACGGCTTCACTTCCACCTTCAGTAGAAAGCACTTTCCTAAACCCTTTAAATCATTTGCTAGTGACGACGACCACCAATAATAATAATAATAATTTAAATAATAATAATAGTAATAATTATGTGTCGGAGGACTCCTTTACGACTCCAACGCCAACGGGTGAATTATTATATCATTCTATTTACAATAATAATAAGAATAATTCTTTAAATCCTCTCTTTTCTCATTTACTAGGCCTCCCCTCTTCCGACAAAAATAATAATAATAATAATAATATTATTTTATTATTAGGAAGCTCTGGTGTAGGGAAGTCCACGCTAGGCCGTTTCTGCACCAACTTACTTCTCTCCACGCCTTCTCCTTCTCGAAATAATAATAATAATAATAATAATAATATTTACTGGGTAGAGCTGGATCTAGGGCAGCCGGAGTTTGGTGTCCCTTGCCAGTACTCTCTGTATCTAGTCCGGGAAGCACTCCTCACCACCAATCATAATAATAATCATAATAATCATAATAATCATAATAATCATAATCATAATAATAATCATAATCATCATAATCATAGTCCAGCAGGGGAGTTGGTGTTTTCCTATTTCACCGGCAGCACCACAGTACAGTGCCCTACTTCATCCTCCAC
This sequence comes from Angomonas ambiguus, assembly GCA_019695575.1. NCBI lineage: Eukaryota > Euglenozoa > Kinetoplastea > Trypanosomatida > Trypanosomatidae > Angomonas > Angomonas ambiguus. The sequence goes on along the minus strand of JADNSB010000025.1, from coordinate 13,092 downwards.
TGCCTTACTGCACCTCTCTCGCCTTGTGCGTCGCCTCACCAACAATAATAATAATAAAGTGATTATTAATACGCATGGATGGGTGTTACAGACGGGTCGTAGAGTGTCGATAGAGTTATTTCGGCTGCTAAAGCCGTCCGTCACCATTCATTTACTCAGTCTCTCCCATCCTCTTCCCCCCCTCAATCCTAATCATAATCATAATCCTAATCATAATCATAATAATAGTAATAAAAAAGGAAAATGTTATAATGAAGAGACAGTACAGTTAGTAAAGACGATTTTTCAAATCGCTAACCTCCCTGATAGTTATTTTCGTATGAATCATAATCATAATAATAATAATAATAATAATAATAATTTACCTCCTTCCTATGAGGAGACAGTACGAGCTTGGTCGGAGGAATCGTGGGCCGCGATGATATACAAATGTATAAACCCTAAGAATGGGTTAAACGGATCTGTCATTGACAAACGATTTTTAATTCGTGATTATCATAATAATAATAATAATAATAATAGTTTTCGCTTTCTATCTTGCCTAGGGGATAATACAGAGGCGGACGTCGATCCTTATTATTCGGTTCATAATAATAATAATAATAAAAATAATAAAAACAGTGCGCAGAAAAAAAAGAAGGGAAAGAGAAGCAGAGAGGCACAGGAAGAGGAGGAGGAGGATTCAGAATTCAATAATAATAATAATATTAATAATATTAATAATTATGAATTGCCACTTTCGGAAGCCTTTGAAGGAAAAGTTTATACTATTTTATTAAACGACAGAACAAAAGAAAATATATTGGAGAAAAATCAAAGCGAAAAGATCACTTTTAAAACAAAAGGAAAATTCGGCCGTTTACTTCGATGGAAACACTATTTTAAGCCTTTAATCAATTACTACGAAAATAATAATAATAATAATAATCATAATAATCATAATAATAATAATAATGATAATTTTTCCACTTTATTGTCGTCGTCTTCGTTATTTTCATTAGATCGAATCATTTTTGCCGACCGCGATGAAAAACTGTCGGAATATTTATTCCAAAATAATAATAATAATAATGAAAATAATAATGGTGATGCATTATTATTATGGAAAAATGTAGCGCAGAGTATTGCGCAGCGTACTGTGGCGGTTCAATTCCATTCCGTCTCCTATCAAAATAATAATAATAATAATAATGAAAATAATAATAATAATAGTGTTTGGATTGGTAGTCTAGCAGAGGTTCGAGAGGGGTTCTCTGTGACTTGTTATGGATATATCGAAAGTACAGAAAAAGAATTATTAAATAATAATAATAATAATAATTCTTTTCGTCTGCGATTGCCGTTAGAAAAGGAATTGGTGACGGCACTTCTCCAAGGAAGAGCATGGGAGGATAATAATAATAATAATAATAGGGTTTATATTTCTATTGCCACTTCAGATTTATTACAGAAGGAAACTGCTTTTATGGAGAAGTATCCGTTAAAGGTGGAGAGAGAAAGAAAACAGAAAAAGGAAAAAAAAAAGTAAAACGATGATGACAATAATAATAATAATAATAATAATTGGGTCGCATGACTTTTAAGGTAATGCACGTTCATAATTTTATTGTTACTCTTTTATTTTTATTTTTATTACCTAAATAAATATATATTAAATTTCGATTAAAAATGATTTTTTTTTTCATGTAAGAAACCTTTTTTTTGTGAGAAAATAAAATGAAATAACAACATCAGTTAAAATACCTTTTCCGTTTCCATATTGGCTATAATTTCTCTTTTTCTTTTCCCTCTCTCTTTTTTTTTAATTTTTTTTTATTTTAAAAGAAGTCAACCTAAAAAAATAATAATATAATAATAGTAATAATAACCGTAAGGATACTAAACAACAACAACAACAACAATAAAGTACATCTAAACATTTTATTGATATTTGTTTCCCTTTTAGCGACGAAAAGAAATTCATTTCCCAATTTATTTGGAATGACAGTGTTAGTATTCTTATTATTATTTAGTGTTTTATTCTTTTTTCCTCCTCTCGTTCAATCGCAAGAGATTCCTTCTACCGTTATTGAGGAAGTATACGTTGCCGAGGATAATTCTAATCATTCATCATCATCATCGGATCCTCCACACTCTCAATATTATTATTACTCTTCTTCTAACAATGTGAATTCCTCTGTAAAGACAACCATTAATAATAATCATAATCATAATAGTAATAATAATATTAGTTATGATAGAGTCGAGGACTTGGGACAAACACTTGGCTTACTAGGTAGCCTCCATCCTGAACTTCAAAATAATAATAATAATGATAATATAAATAATAACAATAATAATAATAGTAATTCTCTGCAAGACCGCAGACTGTTTACCACGCCCACCAGCCGTCACAATCTTTCCTACTACTATATTCATGCAGTGGAAGCACTCCTCTATAACGTGAATAATAATAATAATAATAATCATCATAAAGTGAGTACACCGGATTTCAAAGCTTTTGTAGAAAGAGTACAGCAAGGTGCTCTTCGTGGTCACTCCACATTGCAGTATTATTGGGGAGTGTTGCAAGAGTTTGGGGTGGGGGTCAAGCGGAATCCAAAAAAAGCGCTCTTGTTTTATTATTTAGCCTCGTTGGATTCTCATCCACAGTCGATGTTAGCACTGGGGGAGTATTACTTTAAGCAAGCGACGCTGTGGAGCTCGCGGTACCAGGAGGCGAAGCAGCATCCTAATAATAATTATAATAATAATAATAATAATAATGGCGATTCCAACCAACCTAATTATTACTGTGAAAAAGCCTTACCATATTATAAAAAAGTGGCCGAGTCGGTGTTTATGACTTTCGATGGAGTGTTTTCTCCCTATCGTTTCTCCAACGGAAACTTTAACTTTTTAAAAGGGGATGTTAAATTCTACGATCGACGGTCGTTTACCACTAGCGACGGGAAGCTGAAGGAGGAACCGCAAGAGTGGAATGAGTATGAGTACCGTTCCCCTTTTACGGGAGCCTCGGAGGAAGAAAGACGAGAAGGACTCGCGAATAATAAAGATTCTTATTTCGCTCCCACCCCTCTTCGTAATAAACAAATGGTGAATCAGTTACACCGCGTGATTGAGGTTTTTGGCGAGGACGACTACCACCCTTCTGCGGAGTTCAGTCAGCTGTATAACGACAAGGACGAAAATTGGATTGCTATGGAACATCGAGCAAAGGTACCGGAAAAGTATAAAGCCTTTGCCTCCCTGGGGATGATTTATAAAAAAGGAATTTTAGGCATCGAGAAGGATTATTATAAGAGTAAGTATTATTTTTTGAAAGCGGCGGGGGTGGAGGAGAGGGTCGTACAGCATATTCTGTCGCTGAACAAAAGACAGGCTATGAACGGCGCTACCACCACCACCAATAAGAATAATAATAAAACAGACGAAGAAGAAGATGAAATGAGTATACTGAAGTGGTACTATTCCCGTTTCCTTCCAGAAAATAATAATAATAATGTGAATAATAATAATAATAATAATAATAAAAATAAAAAAGCAAAAGGTTCCTCTTCTTCTTCTTCTTCTTCGTCTCCTTCCGTACTTCTTAATTGTATTGATTTTTCAGCCTTTGGCCAGCTTGGAGTATTACATACGGAGGGATTCACTTCCTCCTCCTCGCAGGAAAACGACCCCTACCATAATAATAATAATAATGAGGAGGTGGTGGTGCCGTTTCAAAGAGACCTTAAAAAAGCGTATCGGTATTTTAGGATTGGTATTGATGGTATTACGCAAGGGCTGGGCCTTCCTCGCTCTTCTTCTGCTGCTACTCGTGGTGATAGTTTGGAATTAGAGAGAAGGATTGCCGATCCCGTCGCGTTGAATGGAGTTGGCTTTTTGCATGCGATTGGGTATCTTAATGCAGACACTATTGTCAAGGAAACCGAGCACCGCTTCTCCTCAAGTAATAATAATAATAATAATACAAAGAGGGGGGAGGAGTATCGGTCCATTCGTCCAGACTATAAAACAGCGGCACTGTATTTTAAAGAAAGTATTATGCAGCACCAAAATATTCATCATATGCTGCGACAAAGAAGAGGAAATAGTCATTTTCTTCGATCCTTTTTCTACCACTCCGAGAGTTATTACAATTTAGCCATTCTTTACGCTACGGGGAAAGGGGTGGAGATTAAAAGTAAAGCCAAGGCGAAGGAGTTGCTGATGCGTGGGTTGCAGGAGGGGAGTTTCTTGTCTCGATTTCAGCTGGCGGTGCTGTTGGAGGAAGAAATCTACGGCCCGGATGGAAACCGTCCGAACGGAAAGGACGACGATGGGGGTAGGGACGGTGGTCGGTGTATTAAGCTGGTTCGCTTGTATCGGAGTGTCTCCCAGTATGGGAGTTGGAGCAATCAAGAAGAAAGTTCCAAGTCATTTTTGAAAAACGTCTTTCCGGCGGGTTATACGCCATCCACCGCTACTGTGTCAGACGCTGCAGGGACTACCCCCACAGGGGGAATACGCTCACGACTAGGAAAGTGGAATCGCGCCGTAAAGCAGACCATTCGGAGCGAGTTACGTCAATTATTCTATCCCTTGCGGCGAGTGGTGGAGACTCTGTTGCCGTTTCATGGCGGTCGCTCGACTGTCGTGCTCGAGGCGGGGGAGGAGGAGGAGGCCGGCGGCGATCGTGGGTTATACTTTTCTCCAGAGCCGTATCGTCATCCTCCTAAGGGTGCTGAGGACCGCCATCCACGTGATCCACAGCATTCCTCTTCTCCCAAGGCGACGACGACGACGACGACGACTAACTTTCGCTCTGCAGAGGAGTATCACTCCTTACTAAATCACTACAACAAAAACCCTTTCCCGCTGTTTAAATTTATCAAATTATTAATGCTGAGTGGGTCGGGTCACCCAGAGGCGGTGTATGAGTTGTACAACATGCTGGAAGATGAGGATGTGAGGGTACTCCCGGAGGTGCCATATACCGGGAAGGAATCTTCTTCTTCATTTTCCTTCTTTTCTTTTCTTCACCGACGTCGTGGACCACAGGCGGTGCAGTACGTGGAGCCGACAGACCCTCGTTACGCGTACAACAACACTTTTCTTACGAGTGGGTCGGACATTATTCCTGGTCAGACTCCCTCCTCATTTAACCCGTTCAGCACCATTTATTTATTACGCGAGTTTAAAACCAGTGAAGAGTTGATCCACACCTACCACCTTCAGTCTAACCGTCGTCAGGAAAAATATAAGAAGTGGCTTCTCTCCCAGCAAGAGGCGTTGTCGTTACTGAAGCTGCAACTCCTCCGTCGTCTCCAGGAGGAGGTGGAGATGCCGCACATCACCTCTCTCAGTAGTAAAGGATTTCCTACCGCGTATTCCTACACGGAAACCTCCAAAAATATAAGACCGGTCACGAGTGTGTTTCTGGACCGACAGAGGAAATGGCGTGGCAAGGTGTTTACCACCACCCCTACTGGCTCCTACCGCTTGTCCATGTTCGCTGACTTTAGTTACGTGTATGTGCTCCTCGGAGACTTTTACTTTTACGGCTACTCCAAAGTGTTGGGGAGGAATTGGAGAAAGAGTCTTCATTATTATAAAAAGGGGGCTCTGTATTTCGGAGAACCCCAGGCCTTTTACAACACCGCCCTTCTCACGGCGCTGCTTGGAAATAGAGACGAGGTGGTGGCTTCCCACCCTCCGGATAATAATAAGGATGACTTTGATCCTATTTCCTACCGGATTCAGTCCATTATACAAACCCTACCCCCCTCCCAGCCTTACTCTGGGGAACACTACGAGAAGTATTACCAAACTGCAGAAGAAGATTTGTTAGGGGGAGAAGAAGAAGAAAGAGGAGGAAACACTTCCACTTCTCTTCCGGTGCCGTTGCGTATGGCGGAGGTGAGCACCTTATCGCTTTATTGGAGTCTATTACAGTATAAGATACACTCTGGTTGGTATCACGACCGCTACCGGCACCATCCCGGGAAGGATATCACCTTCTTCTCCGTCACTCGAGAGGATCTACAGAGGGTGCAGCTGTTTCTTCTACAAACCGGCCGCGTGGATCGTCGTAGTCGTAACTTCACTTTTATGTGGACCCTCTTTTTTATGTGGTATGAATGTTTTCTCCAGTATGCATCCCACACGGACTGGATCGATCTAGAGCGTGTCGCACTGCCCGTGTCGGACCCATTGACCACTCCCAGTAATAAATCAGCAGAGGTGGAGGTGGCGATGCCGCTGGATTGGGTGACGTCCATCATAGAAAACCTCTCGAACCCTCTTGTGCACAGCTACTCTGTATTTGACGACCCCGACACGCTCATACCCTCTAGTGAAGTAGTGCCGGGGGACTGGAGAGGGGAAACGCCCCCCCACCATCCTACTAATAAGTCGACGACTACGACAACCACTCATCATCATAATAATCATACGGATACGGTGTATAATACGACACCTCCACACCGCCCTCCACAGCAGCAACAGCAACCACCGCAAGGCCCTCGACAGATTGCTGCGGCAGACAACGACGACGATGACGAGGCCATCAACCCCGAGCACAACGAGGATGGCTTTGTGGTTCTCGTCACGGAGTTCTTAAAGGTGATCCGACACAAATTACGTGCCTTCTACCAGGAACAGTTTCTTCCCAGTATGCCGGCATTGGACTACTATTTTTTGGAAAAGATTGTTTTATTGGGTACGACGTTGGTGCTGGTAGTGTTATTGATGGTGCGCGACCGTGTGGTGGGTTGAGAGGGAGAAATAGAAAACAACAACAACAAGTGACAATAATAATAATAATAGTAATAATAATAATATATTGAGAAGAGTAAGAGTTGAATATATATATATATATATATAAAACCACTTCTATTATGTGCTCCTAACGGTTTAATGTGCTCTTTATATTTTTTTTTCTAGAATAGAATAAAGGAAAGAAAAAAAAAGAGTTTGAAGTACATTTTTTTTTTTCCTAATAACAAAAACATCAACAACTACAACACCGTCTTCTCTCTCCCTTTCTCACTCTTTTTTATTTATTTTAATAATAATAATAATAATAATAATAATAATAAAAGAAATTAATCATATAAATATATAAAACTAGCAAAACCAATAATAAATTCTACTATCATCACCATCACACACCTCTCTTCGCATGTTTCGGTTCACTACGAGAAGACTGTGCGCCTCCGCCGCTGCGGCTGTACAAAGAGAGTCGGAGGAGTTCGACGTCCTTATAGTCGGTGGCGGCCCCTCCGGCCTCTCCGCCGCCATTCGACTTAAACAACTCCATGGGGAGAATAATGAAGACTTTCGCGTCGGTCTTATCGACAAGGGCAGTGAGATCGGCGCCCACACGCTCAGCGGCGCCTGTATCGAGCCCCGAGGGTTGAACGAACTGCTCCCTGGGTGGGAGAAGGAGGACGACGTCTTTGCTCACACGCCAGTCACCAAGGATGAGTTCCACTTCTTGTTCAACCAGAAGCGGTCTATCAAAGTTCCCTGGATGCCGCCGACACTGAACAATCACGGTAACTTTATTACTTCCCTCGGTGGCGTGTGCAAGTACCTGTCCGAGAAGGCGGAGGCGCTAGGGGTGGAGATATACCCGGGCTTCGCGGCCGCCGACGTCCTTCTCAGCGACGATAAACGCCGTCTAGAGGGCGTGATCCTAAATGACATGGGCGTCAACAAGAAGGGAGAGAAAACGGACCAGTACGAGCCTGGTATGATCTTCAAGGCGCGTCAGACACTCTTCGCGGAGGGCTGCCGAGGCTCCTGCACCAAGAAACTCGAAAAATTGTTCCAGCTACGCGATCCCAAGACCAACCCTCAGACGTTTGGTCTTGGTATTAAGGAGGTGTGGGAAGTGCCGAAGGAGCGGCATCAGAAAGGACTGGTGCTGCACACCGTCGGTTATCCGGTCACTGATAAAGGGCACCAAAACACCTATGGCGGGGCATTTCTCTATCACTACGGCGAAGATTTAATTTCTTGTGGCTTTGTCGTCGGATTGGATTACTCGAATCCTTATACACGGCCCTACATGGAGATGCAAAAGTGGAAGACGCATGATATTATCCGCCCGCACTTGGAGGGTGGCACGCCGCTGCTGTACGGCGCTCGTGCCCTCGTCGAAGGGGGCTATGCCGCTCTACCAAAGTTAACTTTTCCGGGTGGTGTGTTGATCGGCGACACGGCAGGGTTTTTGAACTTACCAAAGATTAAAGGCACGCACACGGCCATGAAGAGCGGTATGCTCGCCGCCGAGGCCGTCTACGCCGATGCCTTTGGCGGAGGGAAAGACAAGAAGGACTACGGGATGGAGTGTGTCAGCTACACGGACCGGTTTAAGAGCTCTTGGCTTCACAAGGAGCTCCAGCAGGTGCGGAACGTTCGACAGGTATTTAGTAAAAACTTTTATGTGGGTATGGGCTATGCCGGCTTGACGACGGCCATCACGAAAGGCGTAGAGCCCTGGACGCTACCCCACCATGCGGACCACTCTACGCTAAAGCCCGCCAAGGACTGCACGCCTATTGAGTACCCCAAGCCTGACAATGAGATGGTGTTTGATTTACTGACGAATCACAGTCGCAGTGGCACCGCGCACAACGCGGATCAGCCGATTCATCTAAAGTTAAAGGACCCCTCCGTCGCGGAAACGGTCAATCTAAAAGTGTACGACGGCCCCGAGAGCAAGTACTGTCCTGCTGGAGTGTATGAGTTTGTAGACGGGAAGTTAGTGATCAACGCGCAGAACTGCCTGCACTGCAAGACGTGTGATATCAAGGACCCGACGCAGAATATTAACTGGGAGGTGCCGGAGGGCGGCGGTGGCCCTAACTACCAAGCGCAGATGTAAGTAATTCTCCTCCTCCTCAATAATAATAATAATAATAATTCCCTTTTTTTTTTATGATTTTTCTGTCCCTTTTTTTTTTTATTTATTTATTTATTGAGTGATTGATTTTTTTTATTGTGGTTGTTCGCACCTTCTTTTCTTCTTTCTTTTCTCCGCTTCAAAGTAAGCGATGTTGAAAGGAACAAAAAAAGAAAAAAGAAAAAAGAAAAAACAACAGCAACGAACGAAAGTATAATAAATAATAGGAAAAAAAAAAGGGTAGAAAATAAAAATAAAAAAGAGAAGAAAGAGTCTACTGTCAAGTCTTAACAAAACCCTTTTTTTTTTTTAATTTTTATATGCGATTTTCGATAAGGGGGGAAAAAAAAAAACTTAGGTAACTTATAAAAAGTGTTTATTTTTTTATTTTTACTTTTAATTTTTAAAATTCTTCTAACAGGAATTTTGTTACGCCAACGAAAAAATAATAAAATAATCTTCAAGTCCGATGTCGTAAAAACGAAGAAGAAAAGATAAAATAATATTAATAATATGAATAGTAACAAACAAAAAAAAGAAGAATGAGAGCGAAACAGATTTTATTTTTATTTTATTACGATTAGTTTATACACTTTTTGTATTTATGTTAGCGGGAACAGTTTAGATATATATATATACTATCAATCATTATGCTCTAATATTCATTTAGAGAGAGTATATTAATTAAAAAAACAAACAAACAAATAAATAAAAATGCCAAAATGTTTTTTTTTTTCTCTCTTTAATGAATAATAATAAAAAAGTTTACTATATATAGGTTTCTCATTACATTCTCATTCTTCCCCCTTTTTTTTCTTGGAAAACTTAAAAAACAGAACAAAACCAAACCACAATTTTAATATATCTTTAGCAAATAAATATATATTCACCGAATAAAATAATAAATAAATAAATAAATAATAATGTCCCTCCATTGTTTTTTCGGATTAGAACTCTCCGAAATTAATAAAAATTACATCCCTCCTATTCCCTCACACAGCCGTTTATTTATTTCTCACGCCGCAGTTACGTCAGTGGTTCCTCCTCCTTCCTCTTCATCCTCATCCTCACAGTTTTCTCCGGTAGTATTACAAGCTCAGAGCGAAGGAATACACGCGATACAGGACACTATAAAAGCAATGCATCAATTATCCCCATCCTCACAAAGAAAGAAATCCAATTCCAAAGCAAAAGAAAAAAAGACGACCACAGCAGCAGCAGAAAAAATTGCTATTGGTACTTTGCATCCTGCCAAGCAAATTTATTTTATTCCACTTCAGTTAATGTTTAGCGATACAGCGCCGGTTACCTTTTCTCTTTCTCCGCGTAACGAAGAAGAAGAAAAGGATGACAATGAAAAAAAAATAAATAAAGCGAAAAACAATCATGAGGAGGATGAAAAGTATTACCCTACGGTGCATCTTATTGGTTATTACGAAACTCAAGAAGAAGACGCGTTGGACTCGGATGGCTTTGATGACTCTGATGCTTCAGAAGAGGAGGATATGAACTATAATAATAATGAGGAGGAGGAGCCAATGATTATTAGTCGTGGAGGAAGGGGTGGGTTTAGCGATGATACCACCAACAGCAACCAAAACAATACCGGTCGAAAGCGAAGAAGAAGAAATAATTAAAATAATTCATAATTAATAATAATAATAATTATAATAGTAATAACAGTTACAAAGTTACTAACGAAAGAAGTTTTAAATCGAATTCTTTTTTTTTTTTAGCTCGTCTACTTCGCCCTTTACTATTGATGGAAGAAGTGTGCACTGTAGCTTTACAATATAACCACTACAACAGTGTATCACTCCGAAGAATAACCCTTTCTATTTTTCTCTCTTTTTTATTTTATTTTGAAAGTCTTGTTTAATAGTTGATACAATTCTTTTTCACTTTAATAATAATTCATCATCATCATAATCATAATACTAACACAGTGACGTACGGTGTTTGAATAATAATGAAAGGAGTGCTTTACCAGTATGAGATCCCTTCTCTCCGTGAGGCATTAGCCACCGCCCCTTCCGCTCTAGCCTCCTCCTCTTCTGAAGATGAAAAATTTGTGAAAACAAGAAGCGAAGGAAGTACTCTCTCATTTGATAATAATAATAATAATAATAAAAAGAAGAAAGCGATGGGTAAGTCGGCACAGCTTCGGTTGCGTTATCCTGTAGGACTGACCACGTTCGCGATCAGTGGTCTGGCGGTGGTGATAAAACCAAATAATAATAATAATAGAAATTCGCTTTCTGGAAGCGGAGATGTAAAGAAAAGGAAAGTATTAAATCCCTTCAGTCGAGGAGACGATACTGAAGAGAAACCGTCTATTAATAATAATAATAATATTAATACGTTTGAGTTTAATTGTTTTTTTAGAATTACCGTTCACATTGAAGGAACTGTGATGACCGCACCCAGCAGCAGCAGCAGTAATAATAATAATGGTGGTGGTGGTTTTTTAACCAAGTCTTTCGTGCTCGGTATTGTCCCTCTGCACAGTGACGGTAATTCCATCCAGTGCTTAGATTTGTTTTTTCCTTTGGATTTACGTCTTCAAACGGAGAAGATTCGCTTTTCGTTCGAGTTATTCAACAACAACAATAATAATAATAATAATAATTATAACCGCCATGGTGCGGGTAAGCGCCCTAGAGAGGCGGAAGAAGGAAAGAAGAGTGATGTCAGTGTAGAGTGGAGCGTGATGGGCACTGTATCATCTATTGTCGCTTAAGTTATAAAGTTCCGTTTATCTTTAAAAATAAATACATAAATCATATAAATCATATAAATATATAAATAATTTTTTTTTTCTGTGTGTATACGGACACTATCGTTTTTTACTTTTTATTTTTTATTTTTGAGAGGTATCTCAACTCTGCAATATCGGTTATTTTTTTTTCTATTCATTTTTTTTTATTGTTTATGTGTCGTTCTTCTATAACTAGTTGTAATTTTTTTTTTCGTTTTAATTTTATTATTTCGTATTGTAAACAAAAATTCTAATAATAAAATAAATAAATAAATAAATAAATAAAAGAATCCGTCATGGACCCCTTTTTACAATCCCAAAAGCGGACGCACGTCGTCGACCTTAATTCCATGTCACGAGTCGAACTGATAGAAACCGCAAAGAAGTTAGCCATTCAGGTGAAGGAAAAGAACGTCTTATTACTAGAGCAAGAAAGAGCTCTGACAGAGAGAGAGACACAGTTAAAAAATATGGAAGAGATATTAGACGGGATGACGCAGCAAGCCTCTACCAACACCACCCACCACCATGATACTAGTAGCGAAGAAATTATACAACTACAAACCGCATTGGAGCAAAAAACAAATGAGCTGACGGCGTTTCACACTAAAATGGAAGAATGGAAAGAAAAGGTGAAGGCGATGGCGACAAAGGATCAACAACGCATCACCTTTCTGGAGGCACAGCTGCACGCGCTGCAGCACAGTCTTCCTCCTCCTAGTAATAATAAACCCAAAGAGGCCGCTTTGGATCCTTTTTCAGACCCCAACCCCTCTTCCTCCTCCTCCGCGGTGGACGTGGAAGCGATGGTGCAGCAGCGACTGGAGCAGTGGAGGGCACGTGTAACTGAGCGACTGGCCACGTACACGAGTCGCATAGAGGAGTTGGAACAGCAACTTCAGGTACTTCAAGAAGAAAGGAACAGTTCCGCTTCTCAGGCTGCCGCCGCCTCTCCTTCTAGCGCATCAGAGGAAACCGCAAAGATAGAGGAGTGGAAGGCGAAGGTCAAGACCATTATAGAAGACAATAGAAGTCAAATACAAACCCTCTCCGAGCAGCTGCAAGCTTCTCAGACAAAAGTGACGGAGCTGGAGGCGGCCCTTCAGTCTGCGGATAGCGACAAGGAGCAGCGGACGGCAGCCCTACAGCAGCGGGTGACGGAGCTGGAGGCGGCCCTCCAGTCTGCGGATAGCGACAAGGAGCAGCGGACGGCAGCCCTGCAGGAGCGGGTGACGGAGTTGGAGGCGGCCCTTCAGTCTGCGGGTAGCGACAAGGAGCAGTGCACGGCAGCCCTGCAGGAGCGGGTGACGGAGTTGGAGGCGGCCCTTCAGTCTGCGGATAGCGACAAGGAGCAGCGGACGGCAGCCCTGCAGGAGCGGGTGACGGAGCTGGAGGCGGCCCTCCAGTCTGCGGATAGCGACAAGGAGCAGCGGACGGCAGC